>OZ023206.1:45360217-45392717 GCA_963995525.1 Escarpia spicata | reverse complement strand
GAGAGAGTGAGTGAGCGAGTGAGTGACAGCGAGACAGAGAGCCATCACGTTTTCGTGGTATATCTGTAAAGGCTGATCGTTGTATTTGTTCCACGCGCAGAGGTAACATTAAATTACTTTATTGACAAAAACACATATTGTTGTGTATTATGTTGTAGAGTGTAGATTTAGTGTAGTGACCAAAACCGGCCTCAAGCCAGGCGCGAGTACCGATGGTACCATAGAAATCAAGCTGAGCGAAGATGGTCAGTACCAAGAGCTGGACAATAAAAACAGGGACGACTTTGAAAGGGGCAGGTAAGAAAGTATGCTTTTAGCAGGTATTATTGAATGAACAGTGTGGGTACGTCGTGCAGTGAATACACGAATATGATGCATTTGGAAAGAATCTGGGTCAATGTGTAACAGATGGACTACTAGCACGATTATATGTACTACTATTGCACCGTATCGTTCAGTTACAGCTCCGTGCATTTTGCCAAACTATAAGTTGATGCAAGCCTATAGCGGGAGAGTCCAGTGACATTAAAGGAACACAAAAGGCATTTTGGGGGATTGTGTATTTAATTGAGCTAACACAAACTAACCATTTGAAAATACAATCAATAATATTGTGCCAATATTTAACTCGGAAGCATTTGATGAACGCACAGCTATAGTATCTCGTGGAAAGCGCCATTTTGGTTGGTAAACGTACGCGATGAGTTATTGCTTCAATAATATTGTTTTTGTTGAAAACGAATAAAAATCACAACTATTTATTAATTTACCACATATATCAATCTTGGAATGTTATAAAACATCCTGAAATTTCACAACCTCAACAGCGCACATTTATAAAATGTGTTGTTTTATCGCTCACCATATGCAGCCACCGCCAGCAACACCCTGAGAAGCATGCCAAAGTGCATTTTAAACTATTTTAATCTACCATAGTTTTAATATGATTTTAAATATTTGGCCCACAGGCTGCTACACCATAACGCAACAGTACATGCATCTCAGGGCTAATTACGCTCGCTTGAGCCCAGCCCTTGAAAAGGAAGAAGAAAAAGACGACATGAAAATCTATTTATAATCCAGTTGTCGTTCGGGGGCCGGTTTCATATAGCATTCTTAACGTTACGCAAGTACGTCTTAGCTTCATGTGTTTGCGAAAACGTATACGTTCGGTTATATTAAAAAATAACGTAATTTACTAAGACAATCATCTCAGCGTTAAGACCGTTCTTTTGTGCATCATGAAACCGGCTCCAGCTTTCTAAAATTATGCAATACTGTCCATTCGATTGTTTAAAAACGAATACGTGCCGACGTCACTTAATATTTTTTTGGTTTGGAAGTCGTGCGCCGGTCTCCGGAGACTAACGACCGCATCGCTCTCCGTCGGTCGGAAGCGTCGCTATATACGATCCGATACATGAAAGGTGGATTCAGTAGTAGCCTCGATCACCCAGACGCCGTGAGGCAGCACGGTCCCTCACTACGGCCTGGAATATTAAGGTCCTGTCAATGTTATAGGTAGGGGGCTTTACCCCAGATTCGGTTAGAGACGATGATTGGCTTTCAGGCCAACTACGAAATAACAAATTAAATAAGCGTACACTTTTATTATATAAAACTATACTATAACAACTATTTAACATTAACCTTATATTGAAAGATGTCACACACAAAATAACCCGAAATTGTACTTGTTTTCGCAGTTTAGTGCTTTTCAATCACACGCATATTCACTTGGTGGCAGCTCTCATGGCTGTCAACAAGTGGGCAGTCAAAACGCGATTCTGAGCCAGACTATCTTCCTGGCGAAGTCGGCAGCCAGGCGAGAATCGGTTAAGCGAGACTATATTAAGTAGTGAACGATATAAGTGTTGTTTACTTCTGGTAACTTATTTCTTTCCGAGTGACCCGCTAGCCTTGTCATCACAGCAAATTCGCGGAAGGCAAAATGTTGCTTAGCCTCGAGCATCAAGACGCCTCGAGATGGAAACCCTGTAGGGATGTTTTCTGTTGCCGGCGAAGTCTCGCAATCGAGCGAAAGTCAGTTAAGGGAGATTAACTGTTACCCGTTCATTGGGCGTTTATCCGCGTCGTGAATAAGATGCCTGCTTTCAAGATATCAGATGTTTTATTTGAATCTTCCACTTTGAAACCAAATTCCGAGTGATAGCGTCACGTCACATGGCGACACGTGTTTGAGAGCTGTGTGGGTGAGAGAGGTCGAGGAGAATTTAATGTTGGACGCGGACTAGGAGATGTAAGTAAACAGTTATGCATAACACCTAAGAAGGTGTGTGGAATCAAATTCGCAAAATTGTGGTTAACATTCTCGTCCAGGAAGTATAAGATTGAACTGACTTTTGTAATGGGCACCTGGCTGAAGCAGTGTTAAACTGTGGCATCCATTCATAGTCGTAACCGTATGGCACCTACTCCCAGTGTTCTAAACATGTCACCTAAGCCAAAAGACAAGCGCGCAGCTGGACTCTGCTAGCTCAGACAGCAACGTCGTCGAGGAAATCGACGTGAGCCGGTTTAAACTTATAATACAAGAACTATACACAGATTAAATCGTCCTGAACAAAATTAAAACGGTCTTATACCCGAAAAAACTTAGTGACGGGATGGATTACCTGAAATCAAAAATCTACGAACTCACCAAAGCATTACAAGCAAAATATGAGCGAACTGCGGTTTCTGAAACCAAAGTCACAGATCTCATAATCCAACTAGATGGATACGAGCAATACCCCCGCAAGTCAAATCTCCGCTTCCTGGGTAACGAGGAAACCGTCAGCGATAACAAAATTGAAGACACATTTATCGACATTGTCAACAAGACGATGTGCGTTTCCCCGCCGCTCCTTTTTAACGATATAGTACGTTGCCATAGAATCGGAAAAAAGCACCAATCAACTAATACGCAACGCCCTCGCCCCGTGATTGTGAAGTTTCACAGTGAACGTCGGAGAGATGAAGTGTTCCGCCAGCGAAGGAAGCTGAAGGCACGTTCAGACGCAAATCACATCTTCGATAATGAAGATTTGAGGGCCCGCGCGCTCGGCTCGCCCGCCAAGCACGGGTGCAACGAAAAGAAGGAACTATCCAGGACACTTGGACTTTCAACGGAAAAATACTCATAAAGGATCGGCAAAATAAGATCTTTGTCATATCTACGAAGTCTGACATTCTGTCGAAGTAGAGGCTTAAAGTGTTAGCTGCTTATTACTGATTATAGTTTACACTGCAAAAGTTGAGTTTCCTCGATGTATTCACACCTAAGCTACATACGATGCTAACCTTTTTGCTGCTATTACTGTATGTTTTATATTGACAGCGTGCATGTTTTCATGTTCATACTACAGTTTGCTATGTCTAAATCACAAAACTACAAACAGTAACGCAATGATGATTTATCTTTACTGAAATTGCTATGTCATACATCATGATTTCACTACCAGTATATACCTACCGAAGTATTGGTTCAATGTTATATGCAAATATGTAAAACTACCTATAGACCTAAATTATAGATTCATATGATTTAGTCCTACAACATTATGGAGGTGCCCAAAAATTGCTTAAATAAAATTTTACATTTTAATGATGATGAAAATGTTGAAAACAACAGTTTGCCAATAATGAAACCTTCATCGTACTATGACACCGAAAATATTAAGTCACTGATTAATACAAAAATAATTAGTTTTTGTATACTGAATGCAAACATACAATCTATTAACGCTAAATTCAACGAGATGGAGGTATTTGTAAAATAACTGCAACTAGTTAACTATGCTTTCAGCATTATATGTATTCAGGAAAGTCGGTTAACTGAGCAAAACGATTTATGTATATATGTCAAACGATGCATTAGGTATGACATTCGATTACTAATAAACAATAATGCACTTCACATAAGAAAGAGCATTTTACCACATAGCTTACAAGGATTTATTAGTTATGCCGAAATATATTGTCTACAAAATTACAGAATACAGTGGTCTTTGCCAAATTGTTATATATGTGGCCATTCTTAATAATCAAAGAATAATCATAACTTGTTTCAATTTTATTACCTCTGTTAATTTACGTACACAAAGTACTGTTATTAGTATGTCTGACGTAATTGTAAATATATGCTAGTTTTCAAATTAAGTTAACGTTTCTATATATTTTTAGATTTTGATATCACTTATTGGTAATATAATTCAAATACTTGTATAATCGTCACTGCATTAGACAGTTTGCACTTGTGTTGTTATTATTTGATCGATAGTGTGTTAAGTGATCCAAATATACTTTGTTACACAATTACTAAATGGGGTGGCAGCTACGAGAGCGACCAACAATGGTCTTAGTGGCAATCTCCCTGACCCCTGTTTTAGTTTATCTACAGCAACCTGATAGTTCATGGTCAGGATATTGTTAATTGATTATATCATACATTGATTGTTACTACTTTTACGTGATATATTTTACTTAATAATACTTGTATGTACTATTAGCATGTAAATTGCTTCCGGACTCGGTTACATTCATAGTTTTGAAAATATGGCATTTTACCTTTCCGAGTCCTATGTTGCTCTGAACGGAGCTTTCGTGGTGATCGTAGTGAACCCCAAGGACAAAACCCCCAAGAACAACTTTGTGGGGTAATACATGAGATAGGATGCCCGGACTGTCATCAGACCTATGTAGGCGAAAACAGCAGAACATTAGGAGCTCGACTCAAACAACACAGAAACACCACAACAGTAGGTGAACACAGGGTGAATGAAGGCCACCACATATCTGCCAAAGATACAAAGGTGCTCGCCAGAGAAAACAACTTCTGGAGACGGAAAATCAGTGAGGCGATTGAAATCAGAGAGAGGCGACCAGAAATCAACATATATTACGGATCCACCCTTCCCGCGATCCTCCTGGAAGTGTTGTCATGTGACAGTTACCAACATAGTCACATGACGACCAACAGTGGCGCAGACCAACGCTCATGAAGACGTCGTGAAGACGTCAAAAGCTCCGTTCAGAGCAACATAGGACTCGGAAAGGTAAATTACCATATTTTCACAACCATATATGTACTACTTGTTTTTGTAAGACATATTATTTCATAATTGACCGTAGATAATTATTCTTTTTTATTGTTCCGTTTTATTTATATATGTGGGTCGAATAAGCACTCCGATGAGTAAAACTGTGACGTGAACTTTTTGGAATTTGCAAATGGTTACTTTGCACACTTTTAGGTGCATAGCCTGAAATGGTTGTCTTTTGTTTCTCTATATAATATGTATTCTATGTTTGAACACTATACGTGACTTGGCTATGCAGGTGTTAGGAGCGGTGTTTGAGATTTAGAAAATCCGCAACAACATGTTGTACAAGCATTACTGTATATTGATAACAATAACAGTAACACATGTCGTTTTATTCACAGAACCGACATCTTTACAATCACGTCACCATGCAGTGCTGCATTCATAAGACTAAGAAACCGAGGCTACCGACATGACAAGAACAGTGTTACGGGAATATGTTGGGACAATATCCCTTGGCTTTTAGAAAGCATCAGAGTTACTCGTGCGGATGGGGTGTGGTCCATATATTGCACTTACAATAACTGGGTTGGATGCGGCGATGTGGTGAAGTGTGGACCATCCGTGTAATATATAGACACGTTTTTGTCTCCTATTTCGGCTGACATCACATAGGCGTCGGAACAAAATTAATATTGGTGGACTGTGCAGAAGTTCCTGCAGCACTTCACACAACAGTTCGGCGCGCTGCCGGGCATAATATGGAAGACGGGGAAAGGGGGCTGTGCAGCAATCGGCGACGTTCAGAGATATTTCTTGCCACTTTAGGGTCTCCGTAAACCTCGATTTGCCCCCGTGTGCTCCCCAAAACCATTCTCGCTCCCCCAAACCTCAATTTCCAAGACAACTGACACCACCTCCTCTAAATACAATTACTTTCACAATGCCACAGCCTTCCATAAATATTAGATGGGGGTTCAACCCCTATATGGCCCCTCCCCGGTTCCGACGCCTACGCATCATGCCACATGCATATGCAATAACAACCAGAGAGGATGCTGCATCATTTATCTTTTATCATGGTAACAACACCATCGGATTGCTAATTTGATACATGTTTTGTTGTTGATTATTTGACTGCAGTTTTCATTTTAAATTAAAACTTGTACTCTTGGGATACATATGGTGTGAACGCTTGGTGTATATAAAATACGTAAACATGCTGTATAGTTTGAGACACCCAGACGTAATGTAATGGACGTTATTGTATGCATCTATCGAGACAGGAAATGAAATTTGTTTTTAATATGCATTAACTTCTATCGACTGATGTTGGAACGTTGGCAGGTAGAATAAAATGGGTGCTGGTTTCAAATTTCAAATTTCCTTTTTACATCTTGCGAGATGTCGCATATTAACCCACGTCTAAGCGCAGTCTCACCAAAACTATTACCAGACTGTAAGTTATTTTATTAAGTAAAATGATGCAGTGCAGTATAAACTCTACATATTACAACATACTTACTACCCAAATATAGTTTAGTAACCATGATTGGCATTTAGTATAACCACTTTTGCTTAAATGTATATGTTTATGGAGGAAACCGTTTGTTTAGGACAGTGCGCCTCTTTCGAAGGCGTCATCACCGAGCACACAATGTCCGCATACTAACAATATTTAATCTGCGTATGTAGGCGATTTTTGTGAACAGTGAACAGTAAAATTCAGAAGTTGTTTACGCTCCATTAAAACACGTTTGGGCGGTCAGAATGTTATAATAGATATTAAAATGTATACTGTATAACATTATTTTACAATAACAACTAACGGAACCCTCCAGTACACTGGTCATTCTGCTATGCCATCAACAGTGCTATACTATAGTTCCTCGGCTTTGTTCTCTTAGCTACCGTGTCTGCATTGCCAGTGTTATACCTGCGCCCTGGGGCCGGTTTCATGAAGCTGCTAAGAACGTTGCTAACGCTAAGATGATTGTCTTACTAAATGACGTGATTTTTTTATATATAAATGAGCATAGGAGTTTACGCAAACACGTGACTGTAAATAATGCGTAACTTGTAACCGGCCCCAGCATAGTAGCATACTGCAAGTATATGCACCCATACGGCAGGTATACCTGCGCCCAACACGGAAATATGCGGCAGGTATACCTGCGCCCAACACAGAAACATACGGCAGGTATACTTGCGCCCAACACAGTAATATACCGTAGGCAACTGCGCCCGCTATATTTCGGCTATTTTATTTCAGATTTAAAAAAAAACAAGTGCTCGTTTTGAAACACACAGAATTACGATTATTTCGACATAACAACACATTTTCTCAATAACAAATATTTGTTTACAATTGTTTTCCAAAAAAGTGTATGTGTCAATATGTGTACCGCACATATACTCACACGCACGCACAAATGCGCGCACGCACGCACAAACGCACACACGCACACAAACGTATGTTTGTATGTATGTATCGTGCGTGTAAGTATGTAATTGTAGGCCTAAATGCATGCATAATTTATATTTGTGTAATATATATTATAGTAAACCGAAAGTCCCTGTTACACAATACTATACGATTTGCCAATGTCATTGTGTAAAAAATAACACATTACTGGGTGTCCACCATTGAATAAGGTGTACATTTTGTTAGTTGCCGGTAGATAAGAATACATCTGAACAAGAATGTTCTAAAACTCATCTGACACGTTGGTAGTCAGCCGAATTTCCTACTGTTGTCCAACTCAAACGTTGGTGCCTTGAAGATCAACACATTTACATAACACGTAGACAACATTTGTGCTGTCAACTTTACAATTATTAATTTTGATAAGTTATTAAACGTTTGTTGATCACGAGGGTCGGCACGTTCGGAAACACACGCGTGACCATGACCGGGATATAAGTTGGGTTCCCGGCGCTTGCAAAACTCTACTTTTCAGTTTCATAGAGCTGTAAAGGGTCACCTCGCTATTAAGGTCACCCTCGGGAGTGAACAAAACTGACATAACTTGTGATGTGACCGTATTACTGGGATTCATTTCTTATACTTTCTAGCTCACAAATAATGTGGGACTGTCCCAGAGACAGAGGGAGATACAGAAAGACAAAGGGAGACACGCAGAGGGACAAACAGAGATACAGAGGAGACACTGAGATAGAGAGAGTGAGAGAAAAAGAGAGTGATATATATATATATATATATATATATATATACATAGAGAGAGAGGGGGGAGATAGAGATAGCGAGAGGGGAAAGATATAGAGACAGACAGGCAGATAAGGAGAGAGTGACAGAAGGAGCCTGAAACCAACATGAGTGGAAATGCACGGGAAAGGAACAGATCGTTCGCCGTGTGAACATGAAATCGATGGTTGCCATTTTGTTGCGAGGTATTAGTGAAATTTAATTTGTTCGTTCGAGGTTGGGTGTGAGGCCAGATGAAAGTAATTTCGTCTGATATTGGACATCGACGTTCTGAGATGATCCGTAATTGAAACGAATTGTAGACGCACCGTGTACCTCCTAGTAGACCCGTTACAAGTTAACTGTCAGTCAATTTCGGCTGTTTATTACATCGCCCTATATCGCAAGTAAGCCTATTTATTGCCACTGTTATTCGTAGTTGTACATCGACGCTGCACAGCTTTTACGTGGTACTACGGAACCCATATTAAGTCTTTAAACATCACGGCATTGGTATCGAAGATAGTCTCATGGAATATATGTCAGTTTTTCCTAGACATGAAAGTATTGGGGACCGGGGAGTAAATCAATAAGCATAAATTATTAATTGTTTATATTTTTAATTTATATAAGACATAAATAACATGTTTTGCATTCTGAACAGAGATTATGTCATTAATTAATAAATCCAAACAAATAGGCTTCAAAACTGTTACTTAATGTACAACTGAGAAATTATGTCCCTGGTTCACCGTGTCTGCAGCACACAAAATAGTGTTTATATTTGCGATCAGGGATATCCTGATGGGAACAATATATTTAACAAATAAAATGTGTGAACTGTTGAATAGGTACATATATAATGTTATAAAAGTAACCTATTTCGGCCCCATTTCTAGTTTTTTGCAAAGAGGCTGCCTGTCTGGCACAAATTTTTGTTTAGCAAAATTAAATCCCAGCAGACTTCCGTGACAATATTTAGAAGTACAGGCGCATGATCTTTTGTGCACAATAACTATATACGCACAATCAGGGTCATCAGCCATCATCACTTGCTCTGAACACCAAACAAATTCGTTTAATACAATACAAAATAATGGCTGCTTAACTCCCGTTTTCAGCGTGCTCATTACGGAATCTTTAAAAATTATACCATCGCATCGCTCTAATACATCTGGGGCAGTTGTATGACACCGATATTGTTGTCGACAGATAAGATGTCATTCTTGTTAATTGTGGCCCTTTCAATATCAGCATAATTTAGAATGAACTGGTAGATTATGTGATGCTGGAGACGAAGGCCCAATGTAAGAGTAGTTTGTGTTTTACCTTGATGGCTGGCAACGTTACAGCTTCGACGAGTTAATTATTACGCATGTTCCACACGCTTAGAAAAGCCGCCCAGGTCCCTGATTGTAGCAACATGTGGAAGAAAGTGGACGTAGCAGCAGCGTATGTCAGATGGATTGTTTAAAATATGTGCTTCACTGAGTATGCACTTACTTACGCTGCGCATATGAGACTACAATGGTGGATAGAATTCAATAAATAAGTGGCGAATAATGTACTTATGAGAGAATACCAGAACTACAGACATTCTGTACGGTTTATCAATTTAAAATCATTATAAAATAATTATCTTACAAAAATGTGATTTTTTAAATTAAAGTTTGTATTAGAACAAATATTAGTCTAGTTACTACTTATGCACTAAGTACTGGGCGAAGTATAATTAAGTATCCAATATACTTAGCAACTTAAAACAAATAAAAAAGGTCAGTTCTTATATAGCGCAGAATCCAGTCCTCAAGACTGTTGTTCAAAGCGCTTTACACTCCCTGGCAGACCTGTTCAATCGAACACCACCTGGATTTCTCTAGGAAGCATTCAACCAATTAATGCGCGAAGACTATTCGTACACAAATATCCACCAATGTTTATAACCAGGTACTCATTCAAACTAAAGCAATGTAGAATAAAACTTGCCCATGGTTCGACACCGCTGCACACGATCCGAACCCGCGTTCTCTCATTCGAGAGTCTGGAATTTGTACCGCTGCGCTACTGCGTTCCATTTGTGTGTAAAGGTTGCAACACTGTAATTCTAGTCAACTGTGTTTATGTAGTATAAGAAATTAGATTAGAAAGTATAATAGGGAATGCAAATCATAAGTTTTCAACTTATTGCATTTACTTTCAATACACCTGTAAATAATTGTTTTCATGATTTTACAGAGTTAATGCATTCACAACATCTACATGCTGATTATAGATTCAATTTGATATGTTCTGTATGAGTTTCCTTTGTATACAGTTTGTTGAATAACATTCAATTCAATATAATTAGCTTACAAAGATGTATTTAGCAGCGTTAAAGTATTTTATGTAAATTGCTCAATGTTATTAATGTCCAGGTATCACACCTCGCGTTGGTGATTGTAAACAAACATGGAATCTACAATTAAACGTATTTCTGAAGTGCATTTTCTAATAGAATTCCATAATCCGTCGTATTAATGACCGTGACAAATAATTACATATTGTAAAACAAAATTGTCGATTGTGCCTTGTTTTCCAATGATTCAATTGCATTTGAAAGAAACATGTGTCTTTATTTTGGCACACACCACACACGGTGCCTCGAGAGTTGCATATAATAGAGTATATGGCATACAATGATACAATATAGTTCGAATACTACAGCATGCTTATGCTTACATTGATTTCAAACACAAACAGTGCAACATGCAAGCTGATGTCGTACCTACAATATACACACATATCCATAATATACCTCCCCGACGAATAGTATTGTTAATAACTGTCTTGTGATTTAAAACGAAAGTCGCGTCAAATATGCGCCATTATAACAACTGTGAAATTGACATTTTACGGTTGATGTAGCCATCGAGAAGACAACGACAATGTCCGGAATAACGTGGAAGTCCAATAATACAAGCCACACGTGTGGCTTAACACACGACTGTGGCACGACATCAGCCATTGTTGGATATAAACGCATGTCCGTGTATTATTCTAATATACATTTCTTCGCCCTGTGGGTGCATTCAACCCAGTGGTAACGAGAGCACGTTGCCGACCAGCTATCATCGGAACGCGTCACTTTCACCTTCTCTACTAACCAAGGGTTAGTCAAACATAGTTTCCCAACATGAAAGTAGCCGAGGTTAATCAGTCGGACGCTTTTGGGATTTGGGTGACATGTTGCAAGGACTAAAAACGTGTCGGTGCTGCAAACAAAATAATACAATTAGTTTTATGATAATACCTACAGAATACCTGCCAATTTCGTGAAATTCGGGAGTTTGGATCTTTGGTGTATCTTTCAGTCTCCCACGATGCAAGCAAATCTCCCGGATTATCTCTCAAAATATCCAACAGCAACCCCCCCCCCCCCCCCCCGACTCTCAGACAAGCTAAACCGCTGAATTCCTGCGAACAATCTCCAACAGCACTGCCGATCATTGAATCTTCGAGACGACGAACCGGTAAAGTTCTGGCGAAAAATCACAGCACCTCTCGTCTTCTGATGTCAAGATTCGAAATAACGCAACGAGACACCGAAACACGGGAAGCGAGCTGAACCGCAGATGAATCTCCCGGATTTCAAACAAAAAATATAATACTCTTCCACAACATGTGGTTGTTATGTTTCTAAATCTCAAACGCTGCACCTACCAGATGTACAACATATGACACTTCGTGTTGTACGACAAACAAAATCGTATCCATTCTTGATCCTATCCCATGCCCCTCCCACACAGTATAGAACACAAATGTCCATCCCGGAAGGGAAAATTTCGAATTTCTTAAACGAATAAATATTTTTGCGGTTTCAAGAAGTATTCTTATCGGACGTTTTGGTGTAACGTTACTTGTGATTGGTGTGTTTCTTCAAACTCGCGTGAATACGCCTCGACGTGTAATTAAGCTACCCATCACGTGATCTGTTGCCTAGCTAAACCTCCGTCAAGAGATCAGAAAACACGTGGTGGGTTCGGACATACCGACATATATTTTGTTGAAATACTGGTCACAAAAGTATTTCTTTATGACAATAACATAAGACAAGGGTTATCAAGTGACATTTCTATGAGAGAATGTTTGATTTATGTTTTGCCGTGCTGCAATAATAATATAATTCACGTATAACCGTTATCGTGTATGCCACTATGCTATAAAAGAAGCATTTTTGTAGATGCTTTGTTTAAAGGAAACTTTCTCTTGATTTTATATGTTTGGGTGGTAACGTTCTAAATGAAATAAGGTGGCCATTTTTTAAAGCAAGATGAGTTTACTAAAATTCAAGTAGGCCGAAATTGGGCAGATTTTACATTAAAATGTGACTTTACATAATTCCGTACATGTTTATAATGGTAGTAGTAATAAACGTGGTTTTCAAGGCACCGTTGTGTCGTGTCGTACTAAGAAAAATTACGTCATTTGTAGGTCAAAATCAGAAGTCAAGGTCAACCCATTAGTCAATGCCAAATATCAAGGTCAATATTTGGGTCAGTGTCAAGTGCCGCCCAATGTCGGATAGGTGTTGAACTAAATAACTTGGTCAACTGGCGCCCCTGGCGAGATTGGTGGTGAACTATGTACCTATGTCAAAAAGTTTCCCTTGCGGAAAACGTTAAAAAAAGTACTCCTTAAATGCGTGCCTCTTTATTCACGAGGCTATGTATACACTGTAGTCCGCTCGTGTATTTTCTACTCTGAGGTACGTGCTTAGTCGGCACGCCCACGTGACCTTGCGGCACGGTCACGTGCCCTTTATTCATATCTAAATCCGGTGCTACAGGCATCCAGATCGTCATTCAGATATGACGCTAGTATGGCTAACGTCGTGTTGAAGACACTCTACTACCGCCCTCTCGGTACAACATACTTAAACAATAGCAACTATGTCAGCGACTATGACGAACCGACAAGCCGACCATTCGCGACGTCTGTCAAATGACCACCGTCGCCTTCTGTCAATCGACCATAGTCGCCGTCCGTCAGCCGACCACCGTCGCCGTCCGTCAACAGACCACCGTCGCCGTCTATCAGCGGACCAGTTATACCGTCAAGCCTCTACGCTCCGGAATCGCAAACGGAAAATCAACCGGAAGTGCAACCGGAACCGGAGGTCGCGGTGAAAAGCATTCGATTTTCTGGGACCGACTCTCCCTTTTCAAACGTTTACCCTTGCCGGATCGAAACATTCGGTCGTGTCTTCAATTCGGTCGAGCACGCTTATCAATACAGGAAGGCTTTGTACCACGGCGACGTCGAATCCATAGAGCGAACCAAATCAGTAAAACACGCGCGCTTGGCAAAACAAAACAAAAAAACAGATTGTGGAGACAAGATCTGGATGGATCGATGTCTAGGTTACTTGGAAGCGACGTTTGTTGATTGCAATGTTCATGCCTTCAAAGTATTTGAGAGGCGTATTGTTGACAACAGGTAATACTGAACTAGTGGACTGTATCCTATCAAAAGAAGGCTTTTGAAGACTTGGACGTGGCTACAAAAACGGTCTAAGCACTCTTGGAAAACACTTGTACGATGTGCGCGACAGCTACTTGTAGACACTACCAATGTCACAACTTCTACCGATACCAACAACCGCAGACTTATGCGACGATGACGAGCCGACCAGTCGTCCGACCATTCGACCGAGCAGCTGTCCTCGCTCACCGTCGAAACCGGAGGTCGTCAGAGTGGAAACTCTGGAACAAAGATTAAGCGTCGACACCATTATCGTGAAAGGACTCCTTATCGAATAGGAACGCCAGAACGCCCCCTACCTACACAAACTATAACACAGAGGTGGTATACTAGAGTTCGATCCCTGTGATAGCCTCTCTCTGCTGCCAACCCGGCTGATGTCACAATTACCGACGCTGCTAATGCCAAAACAACTCCCGACATCTACCGTCGCCACTGATGTCACAACTTCCGCTCTTACCGTTGCTGGTCCGAACTTCACCGCCGACTTTCCTGTGTCCGAAATGACGAAGACGCCTGCACGTCATATAGCAAGTATCGTCGTTGACCTTTGAAGACGACAATGTCCCGGTTGCGAGATAAGCGATCCTACTCAACTTCATCACAAGTGTATGTTACCTGTTGACATTCTAATTTACATGCACTTTGACAAGGCCGTTGAGGTCATTAATTCAACCGCAGGCATTAAAAACTGGAAGAGAGTTTTACTAGAGGCAGGTTTTATATTATCCGACATGACATACGAACAATTGTTTAAAATCAAACGTTGTTTGCCAAACTTTGTACAAATCCAAAACCGCATGAATACCCAGCACTTACGGAATAGTTAGCTTCAAGTTTGAATCACTGAGATCGTCCATCTTGTAAATACAATTTTCATGTGAATGAACATACACTGTACATAACTTTCGTAAACTCCATATAAACGTTGTTCATATAATATGCAATTTTAAGATAAAACAAAAGACAAACAACTATACCCATAGGCTTATGTTTATTACGTCGTTGGCAGAACATAGAGACCGACAATGTTGCAGAAGCACAACAATTATTTGTCAAATTACATATCGAATGACAAAGTGGCAGCAAACACGATTAAATAAATAAACATTGTTAATGTTGCGCATGTACCTTTTTGAAAACAGTCGTAAATGGTAGTTTTTTCGGAATGAAACTTTACGCAGCTGGAGTGAATTTAATTAAAAGGATGCTACCATATTTAAATAACGACACATATTAAAGAGGACTTTAGGTATAATAATAATAATAAGATAACTTCTATTGCGCCTAAATCCTTGGAAACCAAACTCAGAAGCGCATCAAAATAAAAGGATTGGTCAATCTCAAAATTCATAAGTAGTTTTCCAGTTGTCAACATATGATTCAAGGCGCCAGGGAGCTACAGTGCATAAGTAAGGTTGTAAAGATACGTTTTGAAATGACGACGGAATTTTTTAATATTTTCAACAGATCTAACACTAAGAGCGAGCATATTCCAAAGAGTTGTTGCAGCAACAGAAAAAGCCCTAGTTCCAATGTTAGTTTTGAGTCTAGGAAAAAAAATTGGTCTGAACTAGATGATCGAAGCTGGATAGGTTTTCTTACAGGAGTAAGGAATGAATGCAAATAAGATGGTTGCTTATTGGACAGTGCCTGGTAAGTAATGGTACAGATCTTAAATATTGTACGATATCGTACAGGAAGCCAATGCAAAGACTTCAAAAATGGTACAGAGCGAGAAAAACGAGATCTTGTAAATACTCTTGCTAGATAATTTTGAACACGCTGAAGTTTTGTGATATCGTTGCTAGCGATATTAAAAAGGAGGGAATTGCAATAGTCAAGTCTGCTGCTAACAAGAGCTGTTGCAGTAGTCTTAGCAACAGAAAATTACAAATACCGGCGAATACGGCGAAGATCACGAATATGATAAAAAATAGCAGCGACATGTTTGAGATATGTTTTGTCGGAAATTGAAGTTACTATCAAAGAACACTCCTAGATTCCGCACCGAGGTTGCTGGCGTGATATTCTGATTCAAAATACGAGTAGGGAAAAAACCATGTCAAACTCGGCAGAGATATCTAGTAAGGTAAATGCAGTCACTTTACCATTATTAAAGTTCAAGTTAATGTCATTATGAACCTTTAAGAGGGCAGTCTCTGTTGAAACTGCCCATATGCTGATTGTGACACATCAGTTACGACATTTATGCTAATGTGAAATCTTAGACGACTTGCTACAACCTTTTCAACATTTTTGGAAATGAAGCTGAAGTTAGAAATAGGTACATAACTGTTTAGGTCTTGTTTAGGCTGAGATTACTTCTTAGGAAGTGGTGTGACATGGGCGTATTTGAAATATTCAGGAAAACAACCAGAGCTAAGGGATGCATTTCGAATATTTGTTATAGGTCCAATTAGTGTATCAAGACATGCTTTTAGCAGTATTGTTGGAAATGGATCAAGTGCACAAGATTTCTTTGGGGAGGACATAATTATTTTCCTAACTTCATCAACTGTTGCAGGTTCAAATGATACAAGTTGAGAATTTACTTGTGGAAAGTCCACACTGACCTTAGTTATATTATGACGTGGGGAAGCAGAACGAATAATACTGGTTTTATTCTTAAAGTGACTAGAGAACGAATCACATAGACACATAATTGACACATGATCAGGTAACGATGGAGTATTCCGTCTGTGTAGAATGTTATTGATGCAGTTCCATTATCCGACTTATTTATGACCATATTTGTAAAATATGAAACCAAGATATCATATATACCATTATATAAGACGGTGGTTATATTAGTTAGAAGGAAGGGGCGTATAGCATAGCGGATGAATAGGAAGCATTTGATGTTTGTTATGACTATATGTGGGCCACATACGAAATGGATGGGTGCAGAGAAATAGTAATGTTTGTTATGTCTGTATATGGTCCACAAACGGGAAGGATGGGTGCAGAGAAACAGTAATGTTTATTATGTGTCTATATGGGCCACATACGGGAATGATGGGTGCAGAGAAATAGTAATGTTTGTTATGACTGTGTATGGGCAACATACGGGAAGGATGGGTGCAGAAAAATAGTAATTCATGGACGATTTGGAGAGGATGATTGGATAGGTTTTGTCCTGGAAGTGATATTGTGTATTGCGGCAGATTTCAATGCACATGTTAGAGTCGTGAACCAGGTGAAGAGAAGAGAGTGTGGGGAGAAATAATTTAGCAGTGGTTATCACTTTCTTCCAGAAGCGAGTGAACCACGATATCACGTAGAGGAGTGGGCAATACAGGAAATAGATCTGCTGATAGTGCGGAAGCAGCAGCTATGGGGGAATAAGAATTGCAATGTTTTGGCGTATGAAGAACACGTCACGACACAGCACTATCCAGCGGTGTTCGGTGTGCGTACACAGAAGAAGCAAAACTATACCTTGAACAGCAGATATATTAAGTGATGGATTAATCAATACGATGCCGTTGTTGAATGAAATGAGCGGATGAAGTTAAATATCAAAAGGCCAATGACGTTGTTGGCTTTCAGGAAGTAGGGAAAAACCGCCGAAGCATTTGTGTGAGCTAATGCCAGATACTGGGAAGAGCACAGGGAATGAGCGGCATGTCAAGCAGTATTTACCAATAATCCTTGACAAACGAAGTTGCAGAGGCTTTGTTTGAATATGTGGAAATAATGAAGGCAATACAGAAGACGGATGTGACAGATCAAGTGGATGCAAGACGATAAAATATTGGTAGAAGAAGAAAACAACAAAGACAGCTGCGGATAAGACGAAGAGAAATAGTGACATAACATGAAGTATGAACCCTGACGTGACGTGTATAGTAAGCTAAACGAAGACGGTCGAAAGACCATTAAATATAAACTGGGCTGAGACAAGGATAACAATAATAACGAACGGATATAGGATGGTGGAGTTACCACGATAAATATGTGATCGTAAAAGGATTTTAGATATGCAAGGCTGTGGTATTGGTGGATTTTAAGATTTGTAGGCTGTCCAAGACACAGACCAGAGAAAGATTTATTTCCAGCAACAGTGAGAGTGGTGGGAGATCCAGAAACACATAATATTGTATATCCAGTGGGCGCAATTGCAGGACTGATAAATGAAATAATACATATAAATAATAAAACAATAATATAATAATAAAACAATAAGAACAACAAGGACATAAAAACCACACAATATCAACATCAAATATACCAGGAAAACATGTTATACATATAAATGTCTTTGAATTGAGGATCTAAATGGTTCAGCTCCTGAATATGTATCACAAGTTGGATCATTTAAATACAATGTGTTGAAAGTAGTCATACATCTATTCAAAACACAGTGTTTTCTAATGTTGATTCCGCTATTGGAAACTCTAAACGGGATGTAGTTTCGTGGATATCTTGAAGGACAGTGAAATAGATAGCCCCTACCAGATACGACGAGTCTAGTTGGGAGTGACACTTGTGTAAAAAACATAAGATCTGCAACTTGCCTACGTTGTTGAAGGGAAGGTAGTCTAAAATGGTGGCAAAGCTGAGGATAACTGTCAGATGCGTACTGTATTTTGGATTATCTACTAATGGTAAGACAGATGATTCGAAGTGGTCAGAAAATAGTTCTGCTATGTCAGCTGGACGGGCTGCCTCAGTGCCTTACAAGGGGGCAGATTCAGACTATTTAGGACAGTTAGTTGTAACCTCGGAAATGGTAGCTCAGAAAATAAGGGCTATGAAGGATAATAAATCACCTGGAGTGGACGGGATTCCGCCCAAACTACTATTGGAAATTGTAGAACAAATTAGCGCACCGCTTGCAACAGTTTTCAATTTGTCATTAGAAGAGGGAGTGGTTCCTTTAGAATGGAAAGAGGCAAACATTATACCGTTATTTAAAAAAGGTTCGAGAAACAAGTCAGAGAACTATAGACCAGTGAGTTTAACATCAGTGATTTGCAAATTATTAGAAAGACTAATTAAAGATCACATGGTGGATTTTCTTGTTAAACATAACTTGATAAACCCATCTCAACATGGGTTTTTAAAAGCGAGGTCATGCTTAACAAATATGTTATGTTTTTTGGAAGACATCACTAGGTGGGTAGATGAGGGATCACCAGTAGATATCATCTATTTAGATTTTCAAAAAGCTTTCGACAAAGTACCACATCAAAGATTACTCCTTAAGCTAAAGGCCCATGGCATAGGAAATGGTATAATAAACTGGATAGAAAAATGGCTGAATGACAGAAGACAACGTGTAGTAGTTGATGGGGAGGCTTCAAACTGGAAATCGGTATTGAGTGGGGTACCACAGGGATCAGTACTAGGACCTCTATTATTCTTAATATATATCAACGATTTGGACGATGATATAACAAGCAAGGTGTTGAAATTGGCGAATGATACAAAAGTGTTTAGAAGGATTAAAAGTGATGGAGACAGACAGCATTTACAAGATGATCTTGATAGGTTGATCAAATGGTCTGAAAAGTGGCAAATGATGTTCAATTTTGGGAAATGTAAATGCCTCCACACAGGTCATGGGAATGAAGAGGTAAAATATAAAATGGGGGGTACTGTTCTAAGTACTACTGTAAAAGAAAAGGACTTAGGGTTAACCATTAGTGCTGATGTGAAGGTTTCAGAGCAGTGCGGAATTGCAGCGTCAAAGGGAAATCAAATCCTTGGATTAATTAGGCGAAATATAGCGTATAAGAAAAAAAGAATTCATAGTACCGCTGTACAAAACAATAGTGAGGCCTCATTTAGAATATTGTATACAAGCATGGAGGCCATATCGCAAGAAGGACATAGATATGCTAGAAAGAGTACAGAGGAGAGCGACTAAAAGTATACCAAATCTGAGGGATATTTGTTACGAAATACGCCTAAAAGAATGTGGTTTAACAACACTAGAGACCAGGAGATTGAGAGGAGATCACATAGAAGTGTTTAAAATATTGAATGGTTATGAAAATATTGATAGAAACATTTTTTTCTCAGTTAAGAAAGATAGAAGGACCAGAGGACATGAAGCTACATTAGTAAAGGAGCAGTGTAGATTAGATATAAGAAAGTTCTCATTCTCACAAAGGACTGTAAATGAATGGAACAGATTATCTCCTGATTGTGTTGGTGCTAGTAGCGTGAATATGTTTAAAAATAAAATCGACATACACCTTAAAAAGGCGGGATACATGTAGATAAAAAGTATTGGACTCTCGATAAGCCAAAAGGCTTCCTTGTCCAACTGCCATCCAGAGTAATTTACTGGTTGGCAATCTTGTTAAATCTTGTTAAATCTTTATATACCATTGAGTTAGGAAGTTTTATATTAGCTTGTTTGCTTTTGGAAAAACTGAATAGATGTTTGGTGTTTTGTTTGACGGTCTTTTCAATTTCCGATATGTAGTCACAATACCTTTCTCTCTTACGATTCTTAAAAGTGGTTCGTAGTTCAGAAAATACTTGGTAATCAGATAACGAATGTGAGTGTATCCGTGCTTTGTGTGCGGTGTCTTTCTCGTTCAAGTTTTGCGATCATATCGTTATCATACCATACTGGGTATGTACGTCCACGAACGCAGATACGAGGAACGCATTCGTTTATGGCAGCATACAAAATGTCATAAAATATGCCAAACTGTCGTCAGTGTCAGTGAGAAATGACCACGGATACAAGACAATAGGTGTCTTAGGTGACTAAAGTCCGCTTTGCGATAGTTATAAACAAAACGTTTAGCGGGTTCCTGCTTTGGTCGGTTGGCACATAACAGTTCACAATGTAGGACGTCGTGTGTGGATTTCACCGCCTTGTCTATTTGCTTAATATTACACTCTGCACCATGCACAAAGACAAGATCTAGTGTGTGCTCGTTGCACGTGTGGTCAGCGTTACACTGCACAAGGCCGTATTCAGATAACATTTCAATACACCGTTCGGACTGTTGATTGGTCCATGAATGGGGCATGAGGCCTATTGTGTTGTTTAACGGTGTCCATTGAATGTCTGGACGATTGAAATCGCCCAAGAATAAAACACAATCGCATTCAGGGTTGATAGCTCTAGTGACCAGTTCCAGCATGCCAAAATGGTGGAACCAATATATCAGAAAACAAAAGGAAAATGTCTGGTTGGATCTGGGATATAGGAATGTTTGCCAGTTAATATCGGTTTGATGTATCAAAGTGCTTTAGTAATTTACTGTTTGTCATGGTTATAGAACTACTCCGCAGGAAGATATTCACGAAGGATATTTTCTGGTAGACGGTGTATCTAGACGATCTGGCCATTATAGCAAATAACGAACAAAAACAACAAGACGTTTTGGAAGAATGGGCGTTTAAAAGCAGAGACGCAACATTGCGTATAAGCGGGGCAAATGGTTGGACAAAGTAGACGAGTCCTGGTGGACAGAGACATTACGAAAACACTAAAAGGGGACGTAGTCGCTCTCGGTAATACACCGGCATGCCTGTATGGTCTGGAGACAGTGGCGCTGACAGAACAACACAAATGGCATGGTCGCGTGTTGTGTTTGTAAATATGGAAGTTTCAATAACATAAGAGTGTCGACGAATGGAGATGAGGCATGCACGGTACATGGGTTTACTCAAAGTAGTTGCATTGGAGTCTGTTGGAAGGCACCGGAATATATGGTTTCTACAAGATAGCAGGATAAGGAAGTTTTAATACCGATAGTATGTCGACGAAGAGAGATGCAGCATCCACGGTAGATGGCGTTACTCTCAGTGAATGGCTTCGACATTCGCCTTCGTGTATGGTGTGGCCGCGTGCAGTGTTTGTAAATATAGAAGTTTCAATACCGGAAGTGTTTCGAGGAATATAAATACACCATCACCGATAGATAGCGTTACTTTAAATAGCTACATAGGTGTCCGCTGAATTGCTTCGGAAGTCGCCTATGTCTCATGGACACACATAGTATTTACATTATAATGCAACCGGAAGTGAATATTTTGAAAGATGGCCGCTTCCGAATACTGTGGTTTCTAATAGATGGCACGACAATTCGTGTAGGAAATTCGCTAAACCGCGTTAATGTCATGGCAACATACAGTGTTTGTAAATACGGAAGGTTCAATACCGGAATTTTATTTCTCGCCGGTTAGTCACATATGTTTTTTTCTTCAAATTTGATGATGCTCGGACAGAGATTATACTAGGGGCAGCGCGGCTGCGACGGCTTGGATAGTGACAATTCTAGCGGTGGCGCGGCGGGGACGGCTTGGATAGAGACTATACTAGCGGTGGCACGGTGGCGCGGTTGGCGGTGGCGCGGTGGCGCGGTGGCGCGGTGAATGATTCCAACTGATAGTTTTCTGTCATCTTCTCGTCGGAACTTACATTTTTTTCAAAGTTGTTACTTAGTTATTTTATTATTCCATTGTCTCGGCTATTGTCTCGTCTGTTGTGCCGACCGTAATCTCATGCGATGTCTCGTCCGTTGTCTCGTATGCTGTCTTGGCTGTTGTCCCGTACGTTGTCTCGCCGTAGTCTCATGCAATTTCTCATCCATTGTCTCATATGTTGTTTCAGCTTAGTCTCGTCTGTTGTTGATAACTATGCTACATGTGGTAAAATACACACACTGTAAATAGAACCTCCGGTCTCTGGTTGTCTCACTAAATATTCCAGAATGTTGTACTAATACAAAATGATGGACTACACGCCTGTTTGTAGTCTTTTCCGTGTGTGTATAGCATGCAATCTAGTTGAATTTGGATATATAACAGACACAAGGCTATGGTCGTGCGCAATAATGAAGTACGGTCGTGTGTGACAGTTTGTTCACATTGACTCGTGGTAAACTTGTACGGTAACCGGATATGATTGACTTATTGGTGTCGTTCACCACATATGAGACACGAATTTAAGTCTTTCATTAATTTTCCCTCAAGGGAGCGCCACTTGACCATTGATCTATTGACCTATTTATTGAAGTCTTTGATCTATTTTTTGAAGAAAAAAATAAGAGGCACACATTTATGAAGTATAGTTGTAACGTTTTTCCGCAATGGGGCGGAAAAACATTAAACTTTACCACTTGTCCACTAGGGGCGCCCAACCAGACCTAGTTGTTTAGTTCACCACTTATACGCTAGGGGGCGACACTTGACCAAGTTATTTAGTTCACCACTCACCACGTCCATCTTGGAGTTGGTAAACTTGTATTGCTTTAAAAAATCGCCACCCTAATGTTGTGAGACTTTATAACATAAAGATTCATAATCAAGTTAAAGTTTGCTTTTAACAAACGTTCTGAACGAAATTACACAAAATCCTACATTAGCATCAGCATTGTTGGCAAAGCAAAGCTTGACGGAGATCACGCATAAAAAAATTTATTGTGACATTCAACTAGCCCATGTCCATATTTTTTGCCCACGGAAAACTGGGCACAATTGTTTTTCGTATCGGTTGACGCGTGCGACCGTGATTCGATAACAACAGACAGACGGACAGAAGGATCTTGAGCTTCAGACGTATGTTTGTAAACATTTATTTGACGATATCAATGTATCAACAGCATCGGTCGGTACCAAAATAATATATTACTACTTTTACTACTAATACATTATTCCTTACCTGCCACTTTCGAAATTGTTTTTCTTGTTGTCCAGATTTTTGTAATCTTGATCATCATCAAATTGGATTTGTATATCGTCATCTGTGCCCGCATCAGATGCTCGGACGGTAGTAACTTCCACGTAAAACACACACTGCGCAACATAAACCAATCGCAACGTGTTATGCATTAAGGCAACGGTATTTTACTTCTTCGTGCGTGAATAACAAAATCAATGTTAACTAATACCGGGGTAGTAACAGTACGATTACGGAATAGTTCATTTAAACATAAAATAACATCAAACCAAACAAAACAACCAAATTACAAAATAATGACTAAGTTACATATGATGTATAATGCAACTTTCACTCATGCACCGCACATAGTAATAGGAAAGAAATAGCAACACTTTAGCCATACGTATATAACTACTTGTATTTATACATTCATGCATTCGTTTATGTGGTAGTACACGTCACATATTACGTATTAATAAATACGACGCGTCACAACAAGAAACAGCTAAAACAACTATACAAAGGAAAGAAGCTACTCACATAAAATTTAATGTACTTTTCAAAAATTATACTTGAAGTACAAGCAAAAAGTAAACAACTGTAATTGAAGTAAACTCAAAAGTACTTTTTAAAGTTATTGGCTTGACATTTTCTTTTGCAACTTGTACACCATCTGATAATCATGTCGGCTATTGGTAACGAATCAGCCAATCATACAATATTACCACTTGTATTTCTCGGTGATATCTATAGATCTGTGCCAGGGGCAAACAGTTCTGGGTTCCAGCACAGATCATTTGTTGGAATCATCTTAGAAGTTCCATGATGCTTACACATAAATTATGGATACTTCATTACATTCAGTAAAGTAAATCTTAATTGTACTTCGTTACAAGTAAATGTACTTCTAACAAAATGTACTTCGTTACTCAAAAAAGTAAACTTTTGTACTTATGAAAAGCAACGACATAAAAGTATTTCTTTACATTCTGGCGCTGGGTATATATGTAAACTGTAAGCGTTACGTGGCAATTAAAAAGAACTTGTTAGCCCTTGTAAGCGTCATATCAAACTGAGACCAAAACAGTCAACCAAGTCAAGTGCATTCAGAAGTACCTGTCAGACGCGTCAAGTCGGTTTACACACAAAAAACTAGTTGTTAGATTAGTTGGCCAAATTGGTATTACCAAATTAACCCGCCTAGTTGCTCACGTGAAAAGCGGCTTAAGCGCGATTTTTAGGACGAGTGAGGGTCGCGACTGTTTCACATAAGAAAGCAACACAAAACAACACTTCATGGCTATATTGAAGCCATGTGTAGACATGTTTACACTGATACGTTCAAAATATTAAGACATGTACATTTACGATTGTCAATTACACAGTAGTTATTTATATCAGTGTATTATTGACAGCTAAATACGTTTTCGTGTTTAATGGTTACGTAGCGCTGCCCCAAGAACCAACAACCCACATCATGCTTCGCCTCGCTGACCCGAAGAACCCCGCCCTCTTTAGCCAGACGAACTATATGGATAACTCATTTTGAACGAATTAATACATTGTATTTAATTGTATTGCACTGATACTTTTCTGTATTTTTAATAACGGAATTTGATTAGTGAATATCGAATAAGAAATATTGATACGATAACCCTATGAAGGTAGAGCCCTATGGAGCGGCTCTACATCTCTCACGGCACATATTGTTGCCTTACTGCATAATGGATGGTGTAGGTGGTGTAAAGATGCGCTGATATTGTCCGCACGAGTCTGTCATAGCAGTATACAAAATTGTTCCAAATATTCATAGTGCTGTGCGCGCGCGCGCGTGCGTGAGTGTGTGCGTTTGAGTGCACGCGCGTAAAACAATTATGTGTATCATATCGGACATGACATCATGTATGATCCATCAATTCGTGTACAACATCGCCCTACGTCGCACATAGCAGCGAGCTTCGTGCATCACATCTCATAGCGCGTTAACACTCAATATCCTTGCGAACTTCCTTACAAAACAGTGAAGACCACCGCATGTGTCATAGTGAGAACTACGTCTGATGGTCTATAAAGGCCACCGCTGTTGTATGCTGAATTTCTCTCGCAAAACGATGGAGCGATTATATAAGGCGCGAAGCGATGGAGCGACGACATAATGCGAGATGCGATGGAACAATGAATCAATGCGCGACGCATTGTGCGATGCGATGCATTGATGCGTTAGCGCGATGGAGCAATGGAGCGATATCCGGGTGGACTAATGAAGCGATGACGCGATGGAGCAATGGAGCGATATCCGGGTGGACTAATGAAGCGATGACGCGAAGGAACAATGGAGCGACATAGTTATGGATCTGCGACGGGTTGGAGCGATGGCCCGATGTAGCGATGAAGCGATGGAGCGAATGAGCGAAGAAATTATGCGAAAATGATGCCATACTTAGCAACAAGTGGTTTGAAGTTGTCCTAACATTTGATTCAATGATAATAACTTGGAGACATTTCATCATATTGATCACCATGTTGTACAACGTTATACAAATTGAAAAATATTGATGTAATCATTGACACTTTTGAGATGTGCTAATTCAATATGATGGAAGTGGCAAATATATTTTTCTACGTTAATAGCTTCGCCATATTTCCTCAGAATAATAATCACGATGTGATAGTTCTGACAGGGCCAACAATGAAAATTATCGAGGCCATGACCAGTCATATTTTTTGCGGGAGCCAAGTTGAACTCCCGCTGTGGCGGTCATATTGTATAAAACCAAGACGGCCTTCGTCCGGAGTAATGATGTGCAATAATTTGAGAACCAAAAGTAGTAGTACCATAAGTGAATTTTTTTAGTATAGGGAATCCGTTTCCGGTATTATTTTGCTGACGTCATGTCGATGTCACGTGATAAGGTCACATTCACGGTCATTTTGGCTAAATATGCACGTATTTTTGTACAACGTGATGGCCACACGCACATATCTACCTTTGTACACCGAACGTAAAGGCACGTATGTTATCATCATATTACCCGTTCGTTCTTTAACACAGCATCGATGCAGTGGAAAACAAAAAGGGGCTATTTTCCTTTGTTAGCAAACAGTTGGCCATGACTGACATGATGGAAGACTCATCTTCAGCACCGAATATGACACTGCAACCATGCAGACGCAGATACACGAATCACAATGCATGTAGATCATGCCTCGTCTTAGGGTCATACGTAAACATTCGTGAGCACTGTCGACAACGACATCGTTGTTTTGCTGTCGCTTCGTTTGGAAAGCTTGACTTTTCAGAGTTTTGGATTGGTTTTGGTAGCTGCAAAATTACCGTGATATATCGGTGCACAACATCCACTTCAAGCTCTGGTTATGAAAGTCGTTGGCTCTACCCCTCTTTCACACCCTGTTGGGCTGCGATACAACCGCTCAGTTTATCGACTGTGGCAAGAAGACGACGTGGACTGCATCGGACAGTGTACCATGCTTTACAGAGACGATGATCGCGCTGACCAAAGATCCATAGTCCTTCACACTGCAATATGTTAACATGCAGCGCATCGAGAGATTCATTGTGTTCGTGTACAGCAAGACATGTGGTTCTGGAATTGTCAAATATGCTAGGATCATCTCTTCTCCAATGGCAGTCGTTCGCTCGATGATATGCCGCCGACCCAGGCCGTTCTCTTTGAACATGTCAATATGTCTTTGCTTGAAGCCAGTTTCATCAGGAGCAGTCAACCACTTGCCACCAGGCAGTCCCTGTCTTTGATCAATGAGGATGGGAACAGGATGAGCACAGCGTGCAATGGTTTCCTTTCTGGACCATTCACGCCTAGGCAAGTAAGTTCTGTGCCCTCCTCCTACACCGTGGCTGCACGAAAGCGTGCCAAGGAATTGTAAGTGCTACAATACAGGCCTTCGTTGTGCACATACGAGGGTGGCTGCCTAAACAATGGCAACAAAGATGTGAACCATTGATCCACTTCTAATGAATGGGTGGATGGGTGGATGGATGGATGAATGGATAGTGGACAGATGATGGATGAGATCGTCTGATTATACGAGTAGAGTGAATAAGTAAAATATAATTTGTATATCCAATTGATATGTGAATGTTATTTCTAGAATAATGGTATCGTTCATGCATTTAGACTCGGATACATTTCCAGTTGTACATAGTGAAACGTGTCTGTATAAATTATGCTATTAACGTTACCTTCTTGATAAGATATTTGCCTTTCAGTATGATATTGTTCTTGACCTTGACCTTAGCCTTTTCAGTATCGGTTCCAACATTATCATAAAACGTTAACCCACGTTCACGTAGTGAGATCAATTGACTCTTCAACAGATATATGTTTTTACGCATTTTTAGTTTGATCTTGATTGACTTGACCTTCACCCCAAATCCATTCCACGTTCACCCATCTAAGGTTTTTTAGATGGAACTGGACATTGGACACCCATATGGTGAATATACCCTGTGATAAGTTCTTGGCTCGACGTATCAATATTTTAATACGCAATGACCGACCTTATCACGCGACCTCTACCTGGGATCGTCAACATAACATCGGAAATAGATTCCCTACAAAGTGGTACAATTTATGGTTCTACAATTTTTGTTTCTCAAGTTATTGCAAAGCCTTACTCCGAACGACGGCCATCTTGGATTTGTCCAGTATTGTCGTCGCAGCGGGAGCCAAGTCAGGCGGCCGCGAAAAAATGATCAAGCCCCCTGACCATCATAGCTATTTGATACAGGGATGTAAACGTTACAGGAGAGTTCACAAAATTCATCATGTAATTTTAACAACTATTAGAGTTTACGCCATAAAAAGAATGGCAAGTGTTAGGCTTGCATTATTTCAAATGCGCGAACTCGATTCGCATTGACAAGCTAATGTATTGTATCGACTTTATTTACATTTATCAGCGATTTTAATGATAACAGCTTGCCGTAATACAATACCTTTTTCTTCTGCTTTCCTCCCGATCCCCTGTCGCAGCCCTTCGTAGTTGCAAGTAACACCACCAAGCAGCCTTCTAGCAACCCGGCCATTCTGCCAATCATAATTTGACTGTACATATCGTATCGTGACTCTTGATAGTCAGAGTTTGTAGGCGTTCTACATTCATGTGGCACCAATGCTAAGCCTACTGTATTGCGGCACAACACATTTTAAACTGATTGTTGTCTTTTGCCCGTCCCCATGACGTCATTCTTCGCGAGAGTATTTTTTCGTTAGCGCTGACGTAACAAAAGTCTTGATCTGAGATGAAGAGGAGTTCTCATCGAAAACAGAGAAGCCGAGAGGCAGAAGCTACGACATAACAGCACGTAACGCTAGCGAAGCGAGGTCTATTCCACCTAACATACATTAAATGTGGCTATTTGTTTAAATTTCTTATTGATGTAAATCATTACACATTATAAGGCATCTGATATTCGAATCGCTAATTGTTTGCCAACTCAGTCATAATAAGGGCCAATGTATAAAAACGTGAACTAATTTAAACCGGTGATGCAAAGTTGCCATAGTCCTCAAATTAAACATAATTTCGTTACTGTACACTCCGTATGTATACCTTACTTTTATTTTAAACTTATAAATAAACAATACAATACCGATTGTTTATGAGTATCTTTATGATTATTTAAAGTGGACACGCCACTTTTACCGATTTTGATTCCTTACGCCAATGTTTTACCATTTAAACAAATCATGAAATGGGCAAACTATCAAGAAAGCCCTTATTGTCAACAATCTATCGAGACATCTTCGTTGGCCTGACTATATAATTCACCGTTGAAAGAAAAAAACACGATTGTCATCAACTGTTCACTTTTTCACAATTTACTGCGTTTTAGGATGGAGAAATCTGGAACAGATTCTTCTTAAATTGTTCGGGTTGCACATACAGTGTAAATTAATGGGTGTGCCACATTGAATTGCAACAAATTAATCAAATAAGTGTTTTTTAATAAACGCAATGCGAAAAGGATATCAGGTGTCAGTATATAAATGATTCAAGGATGGGTCATAATTCAATTCATTATAAGTCAGTGTATACAATGTCATGAATGAATGTTCCCAGAATCCTCATGTACGTATATAACCGATAAATAATAGCCGCTCCCTTGTTATGCCAATAACATTATTACAATATAATCGTGTGTGTTATCATAGAAAACTACAAGTTGATTGGTTGTAGATAAGGTAAGGTGTAACACGAAAAAAAATGCCAGCTAAATACCACGTTTGTGTATGCCTATATATGTATGTGTTATATAGTTCCTACTGGGTACTGAGCAAGAGATAATCATCCTAACCAATTGGTGACGCCTTGGCGTTCACTTTGATACATCTCGTGATCTCACTGAAAGTGCGTCGTCATTTACTTATGGGTGGGAGCGTGACTCAGTTGCTTGACCATTGCATGAAGAACCCTGCTTTTTGCTGTTTAACTGTTGTTTTTAGTAAATTTCCATCTTAGATACTGTGAATGGAAGACTGTAGCATTCTGGTATCTACGTAATCAGAATCATATTTCCTTTTTTTTCCTTTTGTGTTCCGTAATATGTGTGGGCTGCTGCTGGTGCACTCAACCTGCGGCTGTAATTAACTTAACGCCGTCGAAGTGGACTATTTCATTATTGATTAGCGGGGTTTTAAGTTAAATACATGTATATTTTCAGAGTTGTGCCCCATAATGTTTCCGACCCACGTCCGATATGTTTGCTGTTTGGTTAAATCAAGTTATGTGTTATGCACTGGAGACCGAGTATAAAGAGACGTTAGACAGGATACACCATCCTGGGGAATCGGGAAGGAGTGTTTAATGAGTGTGCTACCCTACTGCCTAAGGAAGGACACTGAATTGTTATGTGGGAGGCGAGAAAAGAGGTTATACTCACAGCACAAATTTATATTAACAGAGAGGACTCTGTAAATGTTACAGTTAAACCTATTTGGAAGAATCGGTGGGTGGAGGCTGTGACGGGTTGCCGAGGCGTGTTGGCAACCTGGTGCGTATGAAGACAGTGCTGACCGTGGGTCTCCACATAGCAGTGATTGTCAGAAACGGGCCGGGCAACGTAGGGCGACGACAGGCGTGGGCAGTGAAGTTTGTCAAGTACGGACGTAGTGGCTGGGCGCGACAGCGTGATCGACGGCCAAGGCGGATGCGACAGCGTAATCGACGCCAAGGTCAGGCAGGGTACAGCGGCAGCACAGCATGGCATCGTGAACGCAACGATCGGGGAGCGGACCACGGTCTGACCAGTCGGGGACCGAACGGGATCGCGCGGCTGAACCGGACCGCCGCGAAGGGGCGAACGGAGTCTGTTAATGACTACGTGGCTCAATCACACGTAGTGAGGAGACAGTTTGATATCCGTATTATTTATCGTAATGTCAGCTAGCAATCCTTGCCTGAATGAAATGTTATGTTAGTGTCAATCAGATACTGTTATCCGGGTACATTCGGATTTATATAATCAAATCAATCAAATAAAAATTACTTTATTGTCTGTCCTAAAACAATACACGTTAAAACATAAAATTATCCTTAGGCTCATCCGTCGACCATCGAATCAATCAATTATCTCTAAAAATAAAGATACCCATTTTACGAGCAAGATGTGTATAAATAACACATTAACGTATCCTAACGTAAACATACCATACAAACGGACAATCAATTTAATAAATGTAAAGTTTTTTCGAGCATAAAAAACTATCAAACCCAACCACTCCCAGAACACCAGAGAAGGGCACTAGTACGTCAATATCCGCATTGTCAAAACACACAATGACAAGAAACCGTGTAACTAATACCTGATGTGTGCAGATTAAAATAGTATATTGAATGATATTCACATAATATAAACATTCAAGTACACTCTCTCCTCCACCACCCACACCCAAACATGCAGCTCTACTGATACATTATTTGAGAGCAGTATTCTCATATACATTCATTCGTGCAAGAGGAAATTTAATACGCCTGCCAGATAACACTTTCTGAAATGCTAAGTTAAGTGGATGGACATGATCATTGAAAATGTGAAATGCCTTCCTGGCAAGGGCATAGTTGTAGAGAGTGGACACCTGTCGCTGTTGCTGACCAATGAGTTTACTAGCTATGTTAACAACCCGGCCCAAATATGTCTTTTGTTTAACAGTAAGATACTCAAACCAAGTTATGATGTTGAGTGATAAGATACTCTCAACAAGACTTCTGTACATAGTTCAAGGACATGTGAGCTGACACCAAAGCTGCTGAGTTTCCTAAGTAAAACGAGACGTTGCTATGATTTTTTGTTCACCTGCAAGTTCATTGAAAGTGAGCAGCTCCGTCATCCATCCTAACTCGGTCGTCCCTCCTACCTCCGTCGTCCATCCAATCTCCTTCGTCCCTCCTGCGTCCGTTGTCCCTCCTACCTACGTCGTCAATGCTACCTCCGGCGTGTTCGATGTCCCTCCTACCTCCGTCGTCCTTTCTGTCTCCGTCGTCCCTCCTACCTTCATCGTCCATCTTACCTCCAACGTCCTTCCTACCTCCGTCAGCCATCTTTCCCCCCGTCTTCCTTCCTACCTCCATCTTCCCTCCTACCTACCTCGTCCATCGTCCATCGTAACTTCGCGTTCATCTTATCGTTATCGTTCCTCATATTTCCGGTAGCAACGGATATTTCATTTCAAGTAAAGTTTGCAGTATATGCAACCACTGCAATGCAAATTCATATTAGCAGTACGAACTATGGTATCCTCACGTAATAATAGGATCTGTTTGTAGCTACATACAGGCGTGTTTACTTTCGCAGCGTCACCATCCTAATACCGAAGGTTGGTACTAACGTATCTTACAAGTATTATTTAATATGTATAATTAATGGATATGTGTTCTTGTGTGCTAGTATGTACATTCACATAGGACCCGGTGGGTCCAATGATCCAGTATATATACTTTATGCACTGTCTGCTCGGCGTCATTCACGCACCCTACCAGGAAGCAACTCTGTCAGTCCACGACAGGTTACACATATACCTCCTGTGTGGAATATGTTACTTTCCCTGGCAA
>OZ023206.1:45307717-45355217 GCA_963995525.1 Escarpia spicata | reverse complement strand
ACGTAACGAGGACGTCTAAGGTGAAAGTACTGCCGGTGTACGAGAAGGTGTGCACAGTGTCTCGGCCGATGCTTGTGTCGTTGGACACTGACCTGCTGACTTCGTCCATCGCAATGACTGACACTGTCTCCAGCAGCAACTGGATATTAAAAAAACATTATAATACGTAGCATGCACGTACACACACGCACGCACGCACGCTAACACAAACACACACAATATAAATAAAAGTCACAAACATTACAAAAGAAACAACTAAGCTAAAATTTATGTAAGTTAGTAACAAAGACAACACCAAGATCAGCTTAAAGAAATTCACATGTCTCCACATGTCAGCAATATATTCTATGTCTATGTGAATTAATGGTTGTAGCGCAACGTCAAAGATAGCATAAGTATTCACCTCTCTGGATCTACTTAACATGTGTATAAACACACACATATATACATATAAACACACACATGCATTCATACATACAGACACATACATAACGCAAACAATCACATATAACACACAAACTCTCACATACATTCACACCCGCACACCCGCACACCCGCACACAAACATACATACACACACATACATGCACACAGGCAAACAGGCACACATACACACACATGTATACAGACATACGCACACACACACACACACACACACACACACACACACACACACACACACACACACACACACACACACACACACACACACACACACACAACACACACACACACACACACACACACACACACACACACACACACACACACACACACACACAAACACACACATACACATATTCACATACACATACACACACACTCGCGCGCGCACAAGCACATACACACACTCACGGACACACTAGTAACCAATAATAAATTATCAAACCATGTCAATAACAAATGCACAAAATTAATAGCTGTTGTTTTGGATATTTAAATGATCAACAGATGGCGCCACTTTGGCTGTCAGCAATGCTCACCGTGAAATCCAAATGTTCCGACCACCGTCTTAAATGAAGTAATCTACGCAACAGTATGATTTACATTGCGAGCACACACACACACACACATACGCGCGCACATACAAACGCATAAGCACACGCGCAAATTCGTACACGTTCACGCACACTCGCGCACACATACACAAATGTATACACACAAACAAGCACACGCAGTATGTAGACATGCAAACGCACACGCATAAGCACACATGAACGCTAACAAATACGCATAGGCATATGCACACGCAAACGCACACACCCGCGCGCGCCCAAGCGCAAATGCATATAAACACACACACACGCACACACACACACACACACACACACACACACACACACGCACGTACACACACACACACACACACACACACACACACACACACACACACACACACAAATGCACAAATAGCTGTTTTGTCGATATTTAAATGATCAACAGAGGGCGCCACGTTGGCAATCAGAAATGCTCACCGTGAAACCCAAATGTTCTGACCACCGTCTAAAACGAAGCTAGCACGTAGCCTACGGGCAGTTGTATGTACTCCCCGGGTTTCCCACACTCTCTGAAAGTCCACGTAGTCGGAGTTTCCATCTCTTGGCCGTCGACGACGACATTGCCGAGCTGGACGTCTCTGTTGTTGCCGCGGTGTAGTCTTTGCTACTTCCCCAACTTTGCCGTGTTAACAGTGGAGTTACCAATTTCATTTAAAGAAGAACGGTATTTATTGTACATCACAGCTGGAAATACGTCAGTGATAATGTCAGGTGTGTAAAACTGTGCATGTACATATGTACTAACACAAATACATTAATATATGAATAAATACGTTGTTTCCGCGTTAACAGCGAAGTTACCAATTTGGTTTAAAGAAGAACGATATTCATGTTTGCGTACACCTCAGCATGAATTACGTTAGTGATAATGGACAGAATACTACCACAAATACATAAATATATGATTAAATACGTAAATGCGTACACACATATTATTGAACTAGCCACAATTAACCATACAAAACATACATATTTACATATATACCGACGTACATGTATACAAAACGTATGTATCCATAAGTAATAAACACTAAACGCTTATGCCTACATGCTTACATGCGTACATGTCCACATGTGTGCAAGCATGTATACGTCCACACGTGAAAACGCACATACACCCTGTATATGCACGCATACATACGTACATACATGTATATACGCATACAAGTATACACGCATGCACGCATGCACGCATGCACGCATGCACACATGCAGGCGTACAGGCATACGTGCATACGTTCATACGTTCATACGTGCATACGTCCATACGTCCATACTTGCATACGTACATACGTGCATACATGCATACATGGATACATGCATACATGCATACATGCACACATGCATACATACGTACATACGTACATACGTACATACGTACTTACGTACATACGTATATACGTACATACGTACATACGTACATACGTACATACATACATACATACATATATATGTACGTACACACATACATATATACACACTTACACAAAAAACACGTTTACACAAGCACACAGGTTCCACCGCTGTTTCGAAACTTAGACAATTTCGTTAACCTCAGGTTGCTGTGTCTTTCGGAAGAAACACTCTACATGGTGTCTTTGCCAGGGAAAGTAACATATTCCACACAGGAGGTATATGTGTAACCTGTCGTGGACTGACAGAGTTGCTTCCTGGTAGGGTGCGTGAATGACGCCGAGCAGACAGTGCATAAAGTATATATACTGGATCATTGGACCCACCGGGTCCTATGTGAATGTACATACTAGCACACAAGAACACATATCCATTAATTATACATATTAAATAATACTTGTAAGATACGTTAGTACCAACCTTCGGTATTAGGATGGTGACGCTGCGAAAGTAAACACGCCTGTATGTAGCTACAAACAGATCCTATTATTACGTGAGGATACCATAGTTCGTACTGCTAATATGAATTTGCATTGCAGTGGTTGCATATACTGCAAACTTTACTTGAAATGAAATATCCGTTGCTACCGGAAATATGAGGAACGATAACGATAAGATGAACGCGAAGTTACGATGGACGATGGACGAGGTAGGTAGGAGGGAAGATGGAGGTAGGAAGGAAGACGGGGGGAAAGATGGCTGACGGAGGTAGGAAGGACGTTGGAGGTAAGATGGACGATGAAGGTAGGAGGGACGACGGAGACAGAAAGGACGACGGAGGTAGGAGGGACATCGAACACGCCGGAGGTAGCATTGACGACGTAGGTAGGAGGGACAACGGACGCAGGAGGGACGAAGGAGATTGGATGGACGACGGAGGTAGGAGGGACGACCGAGTTAGGATGGATGACGGAGCTGCTCACTTTCAATGAACTTGCAGGTGAACAAAAAATCATAGCAACGTCTCGTTTTACTTAGGAAACTCAGCAGCTTTGGTGTCAGCTCACATGTCCTTGAACTATGTACAGAAGTCTTGTTGAGAGTATCTTATCACTCAACATCATAACTTGGTTTGAGTATCTTACTGTTAAACAAAAGACATATTTGGGCCGGGTTGTTAACATAGCTAGTAAACTCATTGGTCAGCAACAGCGACAGGTGTCCACTCTCTACAACTATGCCCTTGCCAGGAAGGCATTTCACATTTTCAATGATCATGTCCATCCACTTAACTTAGCATTTCAGAAAGTGTTATCTGGCAGGCGTATTAAATTTCCTCTTGCACGAATGAATGTATATGAGAATACTGCTCTCAAATAATGTATCAGTAGAGCTGCATGTTTGGGTGTGGGTGGTGGAGGAGAGAGTGTACTTGAATGTTTATATTATGTGAATATCATTCAATATACTATTTTAATCTGCACACATCAGGTATTAGTTACACGGTTTCTTGTCATTGTGTGTTTTGACAATGCGGATATTGACGTACTAGTGCCCTTCTCTGGTGTTCTGGGAGTGGTTGGGTTTGATAGTTTTTTATGCTCGAAAAAACTTTACATTTATTAAATTGATTGTCCGTTTGTATGGTATGTTTACGTTAGGATACGTTAATGTGTTATTTATACACATCTTGCTCGTAAAATGGGTATCTTTATTTTTAGAGATAATTGATTGATTCGATGGTCGACGGATGAGCCTAAGGATAATTTTATGTTTTAACGTGTATTGTTTTAGGACAGACAATAAAGTAATTTTTATTTGATTGATTTGATTATATAAATCCGAATGTACCCGGATAACAGTATCTGATTGACACTAACATAACATTTCATTCAGGCAAGGATTGCTAGCTGACATTACGATAAATAATACGGATATCAAACTGTCTCCTCACTACGTGTGATTGAGCCACGTAGTCATTAACAGACTCCGTTCGCCCCTTCGCGGCGGTCCGGTTCAGCCGCGCGATCCCGTTCGGTCCCCGACTGGTCAGACCGTGGTCCGCTCCCCGATCGTTGCGTTCACGATGCCATGCTGTGCTGCCGCTGTACCCTGCCTGACCTTGGCGTCGATTACGCTGTCGCATCCGCCTTGGCCGTCGATCACGCTGTCGCGCCCAGCCACTACGTCCGTACTTGACAAACTTCACTGCCCACGCCTGTCGTCGCCCTACGTTGCCCGGCCCGTTTCTGACAATCACTGCTATGTGGAGACCCACGGTCAGCACTGTCTTCATACGCACCAGGTTGCCAACACGCCTCGGCAACCCGTCACAGCCTCCACCCACCGATTCTTCCAAATAGGTTTAACTGTAACATTTACAGAGTCCTCTCTGTTAATATAAATTTGTGCTGTGAGTATAACCTCTTTTCTCGCCTCCCACATAACAATTCAGTGTCCTTCCTTAGGCAGTAGGGTAGCACACTCATTAAACACTCCTTCCCGATTCCCCAGGATGGTGTATCCTGTCTAACGTCTCTTTATACTCGGTCTCCAGTGCATAACACATAACTTGATTTAACCAAACAGCAAACATATCGGACGTGGGTCGGAAACATTATGGGGCACAACTCTGAAAATATACATGTATTTAACTTAAAACCCCGCTAATCAATAATGAAATAGTCCACTTCGACGGCGTTAAGTTAATTACAGCCGCAGGTTGAGTGCACCAGCAGCAGCCCACACATATTACGGAACACAAAAGGAAAAAAAAGGAAATATGATTCTGATTACGTAGATACCAGAATGCTACAGTCTTCCATTCACAGTATCTAAGATGGAAATTTACTAAAAACAACAGTTAAACAGCAAAAAGCAGGGTTCTTCATGCAATGGTCAAGCAACTGAGTCACGCTCCCACCCATAAGTAAATGACGACGCACTTTCAGTGAGATCACGAGATGTATCAAAGTGAACGCCAAGGCGTCACCAATTGGTTAGGATGATTATCTCTTGCTCAGTACCCAGTAGGAACTATATAACACATACATATATAGGCATACACAAACGTGGTATTTAGCTGGCATTTTTTTTCGTGTTACACCTTACCTTATCTACAACCAATCAACTTGTAGTTTTCTATGATAACACACACGATTATATTGTAATAATGTTATTGGCATAACAAGGGAGCGGCTATTATTTATCGGTTATATACGTACATGAGGATTCTGGGAACATTCATTCATGACATTGTATACACTGACTTATAATGAATTGAATTATGACCCATCCTTGAATCATTTATATACTGACACCTGATATCCTTTTCGCATTGCGTTTATTAAAAAACACTTATTTGATTAATTTGTTGCAATTCAATGTGGCACACCCATTAATTTACACTGTATGTGCAACCCGAACAATTTAAGAAGAATCTGTTCCAGATTTCTCCATCCTAAAACGCAGTAAATTGTGAAAAAGTGAACAGTTGATGACAATCGTGTTTTTTTCTTTCAACGGTGAATTATATAGTCAGGCCAACGAAGATGTCTCGATAGATTGTTGACAATAAGGGCTTTCTTGATAGTTTGCCCATTTCATGATTTGTTTAAATGGTAAAACATTGGCGTAAGGAATCAAAATCGGTAAAAGTGGCGTGTCCACTTTAAATAATCATAAAGATACTCATAAACAATCGGTATTGTATTGTTTATTTATAAGTTTAAAATAAAAGTAAGGTATACATACGGAGTGTACAGTAACGAAATTATGTTTAATTTGAGGACTATGGCAACTTTGCATCACCGGTTTAAATTAGTTCACGTTTTTATACATTGGCCCTTATTATGACTGAGTTGGCAAACAATTAGCGATTCGAATATCAGATGCCTTATAATGTGTAATGATTTACATCAATAAGAAATTTAAACAAATAGCCACATTTAATGTATGTTAGGTGGAATAGACCTCGCTTCGCTAGCGTTACGTGCTGTTATGTCGTAGCTTCTGCCTCTCGGCTTCTCTGTTTTCGATGAGAACTCCTCTTCATCTCAGATCAAGACTTTTGTTACGTCAGCGCTAACGAAAAAATACTCTCGCGAAGAATGACGTCATGGGGACGGGCAAAAGACAACAATCAGTTTAAAATGTGTTGTGCCGCAATACAGTAGGCTTAGCATTGGTGCCACATGAATGTAGAACGCCTACAAACTCTGACTATCAAGAGTCACGATACGATATGTACAGTCAAATTATGATTGGCAGAATGGCCGGGTTGCTAGAAGGCTGCTTGGTGGTGTTACTTGCAACTACGAAGGGCTGCGACAGGGGATCGGGAGGAAAGCAGAAGAAAAAGGTATTGTATTACGGCAAGCTGTTATCATTAAAATCGCTGATAAATGTAAATAAAGTCGATACAATACATTAGCTTGTCAATGCGAATCGAGTTCGCGCATTTGAAATAATGCAAGCCTAACACTTGCCATTCTTTTTATGGCGTAAACTCTAATAGTTGTTAAAATTACATGATGAATTTTGTGAACTCTCCTGTAACGTTTACATCCCTGTATCAAATAGCTATGATGGTCAGGGGGCTTGATCATTTTTTCGCGGCCGCCTGACTTGGCTCCCGCTGCGACGACAATACTGGACAAATCCAAGATGGCCGTCGTTCGGAGTAAGGCTTTGCAATAACTTGAGAAACAAAAATTGTAGAACCATAAATTGTACCACTTTGTAGGGAATCTATTTCCGATGTTATGTTGACGATCCCAGGTAGAGGTCGCGTGATAAGGTCGGTCATTGCGTATTAAAATATTGATACGTCGAGCCAAGAACTTATCACAGGGTATATTCACCATATGGGTGTCCAATGTCCAGTTCCATCTAAAAAACCTTAGATGGGTGAACGTGGAATGGATTTGGGGTGAAGGTCAAGTCAATCAAGATCAAACTAAAAATGCGTAAAAACATATATCTGTTGAAGAGTCAATTGATCTCACTACGTGAACGTGGGTTAACGTTTTATGATAATGTTGGAACCGATACTGAAAAGGCTAAGGTCAAGGTCAAGAACAATATCATACTGAAAGGCAAATATCTTATCAAGAAGGTAACGTTAATAGCATAATTTATACAGACACGTTTCACTATGTACAACTGGAAATGTATCCGAGTCTAAATGCATGAACGATACCATTATTCTAGAAATAACATTCACATATCAATTGGATATACAAATTATATTTTACTTATTCACTCTACTCGTATAATCAGACGATCTCATCCATCATCTGTCCACTATCCATTCATCCATCCATCCACCCATCCACCCATTCATTAGAAGTGGATCAATGGTTCACATCTTTGTTGCCATTGTTTAGGCAGCCACCCTCGTATGTGCACAACGAAGGCCTGTATTGTAGCACTTACAATTCCTTGGCACGCTTTCGTGCAGCCACGGTGTAGGAGGAGGGCACAGAACTTACTTGCCTAGGCGTGAATGGTCCAGAAAGGAAACCATTGCACGCTGTGCTCATCCTGTTCCCATCCTCATTGATCAAAGACAGGGACTGCCTGGTGGCAAGTGGTTGACTGCTCCTGATGAAACTGGCTTCAAGCAAAGACATATTGACATGTTCAAAGAGAACGGCCTGGGTCGGCGGCATATCATCGAGCGAACGACTGCCATTGGAGAAGAGATGATCCTAGCATATTTGACAATTCCAGAACCACATGTCTTGCTGTACACGAACACAATGAATCTCTCGATGCGCTGCATGTTAACATATTGCAGTGTGAAGGACTATGGATCTTTGGTCAGCGCGATCATCGTCTCTGTAAAGCATGGTACACTGTCCGATGCAGTCCACGTCGTCTTCTTGCCACAGTCGATAAACTGAGCGGTTGTATCGCAGCCCAACAGGGTGTGAAAGAGGGGTAGAGCCAACGACTTTCATAACCAGAGCTTGAAGTGGATGTTGTGCACCGATATATCACGGTAATTTTGCAGCTACCAAAACCAATCCAAAACTCTGAAAAGTCAAGCTTTCCAAACGAAGCGACAGCAAAACAACGATGTCGTTGTCGACAGTGCTCACGAATGTTTACGTATGACCCTAAGACGAGGCATGATCTACATGCATTGTGATTCGTGTATCTGCGTCTGCATGGTTGCAGTGTCATATTCGGTGCTGAAGATGAGTCTTCCATCATGTCAGTCATGGCCAACTGTTTGCTAACAAAGGAAAATAGCCCCTTTTTGTTTTCCACTGCGTCGATGCTGTGTTAAAGAACGAACGGGTAATATGATGATAACATACGTGCCTTTACGTTCGGTGTACAAAGGTAGATATGTGCGTGTGGCCATCACGTTGTACAAAAATACGTGCATATTTAGCCAAAATGACCGTGAATGTGACCTTATCACGTGACATCGACATGACGTCAGCAAAATAATACCGGAAACGGATTCCCTATACTAAAAAAATTCACTTATGGTACTACTACTTTTGGTTCTCAAATTATTGCACATCATTACTCCGGACGAAGGCCGTCTTGGTTTTATACAATATGACCGCCACAGCGGGAGTTCAACTTGGCTCCCGCAAAAAATATGACTGGTCATGGCCTCGATAATTTTCATTGTTGGCCCTGTCAGAACTATCACATCGTGATTATTATTCTGAGGAAATATGGCGAAGCTATTAACGTAGAAAAATATATTTGCCACTTCCATCATATTGAATTAGCACATCTCAAAAGTGTCAATGATTACATCAATATTTTTCAATTTGTATAACGTTGTACAACATGGTGATCAATATGATGAAATGTCTCCAAGTTATTATCATTGAATCAAATGTTAGGACAACTTCAAACCACTTGTTGCTAAGTATGGCATCATTTTCGCATAATTTCTTCGCTCATTCGCTCCATCGCTTCATCGCTACATCGGGCCATCGCTCCAACCCGTCGCATATCCACAACTATGTCGCTCCATTGTTCCTTCGCGTCATCGCTTCATTAGTCCACCCGGATATCGCTCCATTGCTCCATCGTGCTAACGCATCAATGCATCGCATCGCACAATGCGTCGCGCATTGATTCATTGTTCCATCGCATCTCGCATTATGTCGTCGCTCCATCGCTTCGCGCCTTATATAATTGCTCCATCGTTTTGCGAGAGAAATTCAGCATACAACAGCGGTGGCCTTTATAGACCATCAGACGTAGTTCTCACTATGACACATGCGGTGGTCTTCACTGTTTTGTAAGGAAGTTCGCAAGGATATTGAGTGTTAACGCGCTATGAGATGTGATGCACGAAGCTCGCTGCTATGTGCGACGTAGGGCGATGTTGTACACGAATTGATGGATCATACACGATGTCATGTCCGATATCATACACGTAATTGTTTTATTGAGTGATTGTCCCGAAATAATAACAAAACAGACAATCAACAATAAGCAAAGGAAACGAAGCAAATTGTTTGTAGTTCCTTTTTTCTCAATTTTAAACATATTTGTGCCACGGTATAAATTGGTAAAATTATTCAAATGCGAGCACAGTTGTTTAAACATATAATTGTGCTAAAAATTGTTTAAACGTATTCTATATTTTTATACCAACTGTACTGTTCACATATGACGGACGATGCGCGATACTGTGTCCGAGAAGACGTCACCAATGCTATGCAGCCCCATTTTCGTATTCGGTATACGCAAGGTCAGCATGGCATAGGCCTATATTTTGTAATTGCATCGTCCGAAGCATCGCCCATGGCATTGTGCATCGTCCGTAACAGCATGCAAACACGCAAACACGCGCGTGCACTCAAACGCACACACACACACGCATGCGCGCACACGCACGCGCACAGCACTATTAATATTTGGAACAATTTTGTATACTGCTATGACAGACTAGTGCGGACAATATCAGCGCATCTTTACACCACCCACACCATTCATTATGCAGTAAGGCAACAATATGTGCCGTGAGAGATGTAGAGGCGTTCCATAGGGCTCTACCTTCATAGGGTTATCGTATCAACATTTCTTATTCGATATTCACTAATCAAATTCCGTTATTAAAAATACAGAAAAGTATCAGTGCAATACAATTAAATACAATGTATTAATTCGTTCAAAATGAGTTATCCATATAGTACGTCTGGTTAAAGAGGGCGGGGTTCTTCGGGTCAGCGAGGCGAAGCATGATGTGGGTTGTTGGTTCTTGGGGTAGCGCTACGTAACCATTAAACACGAAAACGTATTTAGCTGTCAATAATACACTGATATAAATACCTACTGTGTCATTTGCAATCGTAAATGTACGTATCTTAATATGTTGAACGTATCAGTGTAAACATGTCTACACATGGCTTCAATATAGCCATGAAGTGTTGTTTTGTGTTGCTTTCTTATGTGAAACAGTCGCGACCCTCACTCGTCCTAAAAAATCGCGCTTAAACCGCTTTTCACGAGAGCAACTAGGCGGGTTAGTTTGGTAATACCATGTGGGCCAACTAATCTAACAACTAGTTTTTTTTTGTGTAAACCGACTTGACGCGTCAGACAGATACTTCTGAATGCACTTGACTTGGTTGACTTTTTGGTTTCAGTTTGATATTGACACTTACAAGGGCTAACATGTTCTCGTTTTTAATTGCCACGTAACGCTTACAGCTTACATATATACCCAGCGCCAGAATGTAAAGAAGTACTTTTACGTCGTTGCTTTACATAAGTAGAAAAGTTTTTGAGTAACGTATTACATTTTGTTATAAGTACTTTTACTTGTAACGAAGTACAATTAAGATGTACTTTATTGGATGTAATGAAGTATCCATAATTTATGTGTAAGCATCCTGGAACTTCTAAGATGATTCCAACACATGACCTGTGCTGGAACCCAGAACTGTTTGCCCCTGGCACAGATCTATAGATATCACCGGGAAATACAAGTGGCTATATTGTATGATTGGCTGATTTGTTACCATTAGCCGACATGATTATCAGGTGGTGTACAAGTTGCAAAAGAAAATGTCAAGTCAATAATTAAAAAAGTACCTTTGAGTTTACTTCAAGTACAGTTGTTTACTTTTTGCTTGTACTTCAAGTATAATTTTTGAAAAGTACTTTTAATTTTATGTGAGTAGCTTCTTTCCTACAAAATAAATGTACTTCTACCAGCTCTGGATATACCCTACCCGATGTAAAACGGCATTGCCCATTTCTGTGAGCGTTACGTACATTTCGGACGTTATTACTTATGTTGTCGTACCTGCTGATGGACGATATTTGTATAGTTGTTTTGGCTGTTTCTTGTTTTTACGCGTCGTAAACCCATTAGCACTCAACCGCCCGGGACCGCCCGACCAGTTTCTCCTCACGCCGCCCGAGACCGCACCGATGTACATATTTGTGTGTACAAGTGACGGCATCTACTGGATAGTAGTGACACTTCTCCAACGTAGACAATGATGTCATAGCTATGAATTGTGGGTAATAGCAGCATCCGTTTCTATTGAAAGTTTTCGAGTATTTGACAGTTTTACAACCGCGTTGTTTACTTTGGTGTGACCTTAAACATGGCGTCTGCGAGGAAGTATCGGCGCTATACTGCAGAAGAAGTTTTGGAGATGGTGGATGCTTTGGATTCGCCTTCTGACATCGAAATAGAGGTAAGAATGACGCCTGACAAAATTAGTCTGCCGGACGCTTTGATTCCGTTTGAATCCTTTGTCTCGACTTCGCCTACGGCGTTTCGGCGAAGCCAAACAATAACAGAACTTCGAAGGTGTCACTCACCTAACGTACCAGTTTTTGTCAGTAAGGATAATGGGACGGTAATTTACACTAACGTTGTTTCCTCTTAGACTTAGTTTAGGTTTTGGATTATTAGTATTTTGTTTTGTAGTAGTAGTTTATAAAATTGTAAACAAACTAACTGACACTGACACAGGCGCAGCATGCCATTGCCAAGCACAGGCGCTGGCTAAGGCTAAGCTCAGGGCTAGGGTGCCAGGCTCCAACTTTATCATCTCATTTCTATCTCTTCTCAAACACATTCTACGTCTCAGTAATTGTTGTTATCCTGTAAATCAGTTATAGTACTTTGACATTCATAATTTTACTGGACAATTAATTTTTTATTTTATTGTAAAAAAGTTACATGCATTGTGCATTTCTAAAACAAATGGTTAGTAATACTCTTGCCTCTTGTTGTTATTTCAGGAGAGAAGTGATGATGAATTGTCAGTGCAAGGTAGTCTGACCTCAGTACAACTGCCGTACACACTGACGACAGTGATGACGATGATGATGCTGCAGTTCAAGTACCTGCTCTAGTACCCGCACCAGTACCCGCACCAGTACCCGCACCAGTACTCGCACCAGTACCCGCACCAGCTCTAGCATGGGGCTGTGGACGAGGCCGTGGACGAGGCCGTGGACGAGGCCGTGGACGAGGCCGGGTTGTTGTGCCACCTGCTGAGACAGACGCGGTGACAGAAGGCTGGCAGAAGACTGAAGACGTTGCGCCACCTAGTGTTCGTCCGTTCACTCTGACTGGTGGGCCGACAGAGATGCTTCCTGCAACAACTTCCCCGCTTGGCTTCCTCCTTCAGATTCTTGGGGAGGACTTCTTCGACAGTGTGTCAGCAGCTACCAATCTGAATGCTGTTGCCAAGTCTCCTCCTGCCCAGCCAGACCCAGACATGCCGTACGCCACAGCAGACCCACACTGGCACACCGCATCTGCTGACGACATGCGAGCGTACGTTGGGATAAACATTGCCATGGGCCTCAAGGTGATGTCGGAGTACAGTGATTACTGGAGCGAAAATCCTGTACTCCAAGATCCGTACGTCTCCAGTGTAATGCCCAAGAGACGGTACGAGAAGCTCTGTCAGTACCTACATTGCTCTCTGCCGAACGAGGAGGAAGTTGGTGACAAGCTGGCCAAAGTGAGGCCGTTCATTACCCGCTGCAATGACCGCTTCAGCCAAGTGTTCTCTCCATCACAGAACCTCAGTGTGGATGAGGCGATGATTGAATATAATGGTCGCCTTAGCTGGAAGCAGTACATTCCAATGAAACCAGTGAAGTGGGGAATTAAACTATGGTGTTTGTGCGACTCCGCCACCGGATACTTTATGCGGTTCCAGGTCTACACCGGTGCAGGGAACAACAATGCCCAAGGCATGGATCTTGGCTACCGTGTTGTCATGGGGCTGATGGAGCCTTACCTGAACACCAACCGCCATGTGTTTGCCGACAATTATTTCACGTCGGTGCATCTGGCCGAAGCTCTTCTGCGTGACAATACATACCTGTGTGGCACAACTCGCTTGAACCGCAATGAATTTCCCAACACACTTGGGGAGAAGTACCTTCGACAAGGGGAGTCCATAAAGTGGACCAATGGGAACGGCGTCATGCTTGTGAAGTGGCATGACAAGCGTGACGTCTGTCTCATTGCCACAGACGATGATGGCAAAGATGCTGTCAAGGACGTACGTCGCAAAGGCCAGCAGATTGAGCTGGCAGTGCCGCATGTTGTACAGCGGTACAACGCATCGATGGGTGGTGTGGATCGGCTGGACCAACTGCGATCGTACTTCCCAATCGGGCGTTCAGGGCGGCGATGGTGGAAGTACCTTTTCTGGGGCTTCTTGAACATCGCCGTTGTGAACGCCTACATCCTGTGGAAGGCGAGCAACCGGCCACTGCCTGGAAACAAACGTATGTATGGACTGAAATTGTTCAAGGCAGAACTCGTCCAAAATCTCTGCGACAACGCCATCGCCTTGCGGAATCGACGCGTGGCACCAGCAACACAGCAGTCAGAAGCCCTCTACACAGTGGAGGAAAATGCGGTGGCAGGCCACTCACTGGTTCGACTTGATGGCCGCAAACGAGTGTGCCAGTCCTGTCGCAGACAAGGCCGGAAGACGACATCAGGCCGATCTGTGGAAACTTGTTTTGGGTGCCTAACTTGCAATGTGCACCTTTGCAATGAGGGCACTTGCTTCATGGACCACCATACATAGGTGCTCTTGTGTCCTGTGCATCGCATGTTGGTGAAGACTTGCACTTAGGCACCAGTTGTGTTGTTTATGTGCAAATAAATAAGCCAAACCATGTTAATTATTTGCAGTCCGTCGTGGAAATTATAATATTTTGAAAAAATTATTGTTATCTCTGTATTTATATATAATATATATACATGTATATATATAATATATATGTATATATATATATTGACACCATGACACAGACACTGTTTAGAAATACAGATAACCTTACATGCTATATTTCCAAAGTTGTTTTGAGCTGTAATGGCGTATCATGATTTTTATATTAAAAATATACTAGCCGTCGGAATGTAACATATTTGATATCACTGGATAGATATGTTATTGTACTTTGGAAGAAAACCAACTTCCAGCTGTAAAATGTTGACTTGGAAAAAGTTACAAGGCAAAACATGGCTTGTCCAACACAAAATCAATGTTCCGTAATTGTTCTTTTATTATTTTGAAATAGTTTTGTGACATAATGACATATCTTACATAAATATGTAGGGAATTAAATGAGGGGACCCATCATATAATTTATAGGACTACAAAATGAGGTATATCTGAAAATCACACTTCATATACACCTCTCATCCTGACTTTCGTGACTGTCGCAATGTCCAATAGTTTCCTATCACAACCCTAATGTACAATATAACAAAGATATATATTTTCAACACACCACTACATATGTATTATCATTGGATAGGTAATTGAATATTCTTTCAGATGAATGCAACTTGTAGCAGAAGAAAGTGAAGCATAAAAAATTTACACCGCAAACAATGACATGCATTCTCAAAATTTGATTCATTAACAAAAGGTCCAATTACCAAGCTCTATATGGTCAACATATTTCATGGCAATAACATATTAAAAGGTACCATCATGTATATAATTCAATGCTCTTCAAAATAACACTTACTTGCAATTATAGAAAAATAATATTAAGAAAGATACACCCATAAAACTAACATGCGTCATATTTTTCGGAATCTACGTCTAGCTTCTGAGGAACGGGGTACTCTATCAAAATAACATGCTGAGTGCTAATGGGTTTTAGTACGTAATATGTGACGTGTACTACCACATAAACGAATGCATGGATGTATAAATACAAGTAGTTGTATACGTATGGCTAGTGTTGCTATTTCTTTCGTATTTCTATGTGCGGTGTATGAGCGAAAGGTGCATTAGACATCATATGTAACTTAGTCATTATTTTGTAATTTGGTTGTTTTGTTTGGTTTGATGTTATTTTATGTTTAAATGAACTATTCCGTAATCGTACTATTACTACCTCGGTATTAGTTAACATTGATTTTGTTATTCACGCACGAAGAAGTAAAATACCGTTGCCTTAATGCATGACACGTTGCGATTGGTTTATGTTGCGCAGTGTGTGTTTTACGTGGAAGTTACTACCGTCCGAGCACCTGGTGCGGGCACAGATGACGATATACAAATCCAATTTGATGATGATCCAGATTACAAAAATCTGGACAACAAGAAAAACAATTTCGAAAGTGGCAGGTAAGGAATAATGTATTAGTAATAAAAGTAGTAATATATTATTTTGGTACCGACCGATGCTGTTAATACATTGATATCGTCAAATAAATGTTTACAAACTTACGTCAGAGGGTAAAGATTCTTCTGTCCGTCTGTCTGTTGTTGTCGAATCACGGTCGCACGCGTCAGCCGATAGGAAAAACAATTGTGCCCAATTTTCCGTAGTGCAAAAAATACGGACATGGGCTAGTTGAATGTCACAATCGAATTTTTTGTGCGTGATCTCCGTCAAGCTTTGCTTTGCCAACAATGCTGATGCTAGTGTAGGATTTTGTGTAATTTCGTTCAGAACGTTTGTTAAAAGCAAATTTTAACTTGATTATGAATCTTTATGTTATAAAGTCTCACAACATTAGGGTGGCGATTTTTTAAAGCAATACAAGTTTACCAACTCCAAGGTGGACGTGGTAAGTGGTGAACTAAATAACTTGGTCAAGTGTAGTCCCCTAGCGTATAAGTGGTGAACTAAATAACTAGGTCAGGTTAGGCTCCCCTAGTGGACAAGTGGTAAGTTTTAACGTTTTTCCGCCCCATTGCGGACAAACGTTACAACTATACTACATAAATTTGTGCCTCTTATTTTTGTTATTATAAAAATAGGTCAAAGACTTCAATAAATAGGTCAATAGATCAAAGGTCAAGTGAGGGAAAATGAGTGAAAAACTTAAATTCGTGTCTCATATGTGGTGAACGACAGCAATAAGTCAATCATATCCGGTTACCGTACAAGTTTACCACGAGTCAATGTGAACAAACTGTCACACACGACCCTACTTCACTATTGCGCACGACCATAGCCATGTGTCTGTTATATATCCAAATTCCCTTCAACTAGATTACATGCTATACACAGACGGAAAAGACTACAAACAGGCGTGTAGTCCATCATTTTGTATTAGTACAACATTCTGGAATATTTAGTGAGACAACCAGAGACCGGAGGTCCTATTCACAGTGTGTGTATTTTACCACAAAAAACCTGAAACAACATATGAGACAACGGATGAGAAATTGCGTGAGACTACGGCGAGACAACGTACGGGACAACGGCCAAGACAACATACGAGACAACGGACGAGACATCGCATGAGATTACGGTGGGCACAACAGACGAGACGATAGCCGAGACAATGGAATAATAAAATAACTAAGTACCAACTTTGACAAAATGTCAGTTCCGACGAGAAGATGACAGAAAACTATCAGTCGAAATCATTCACCGCTCACCGCGCCACCGCGCCACCGCTAGTATAGTCTCTATCCAAGCCGTCCCCGCCGCGCCACCGCTAGAATTGTCACTATCCAAGCCGTCACAGCCGCGCCGCCCCTAGTATAACCTCTATCCGAGCATCGCCAAATTTGAAAAAAAATCTACATATGTGACTGACCGGCGAGAAATAAAATTCCGGTATTGAACCTTCCGTATTTACAAACACTGTATGTTGCCATGAAATTAACGCGGTTTAGCGAATTTCCTACACGAATTGTCGCGCCATCTATTAGAAACCACAATATTCGGAAGCGGCCATCTTTCATCATATTCACTTCCGGTTGCATTATAATGTAAATAATTGGACCAACCAAGAAGCGCCACCTAATGACTTTACGTATCAGCTGGTGGCAACCCGTTCTCATAAGTAACTTTCAAAAAAGGCTACTATCGAAAAATTACTATGTCCAAAACAGGTAAGAAAAATCATGTGACATATCTTCATTCCAAGAGGCAGCGACCTGTTCGGGTTCTCCTTCAACGGTACAGTCATGAGACTCGAATGAGGTATCGCCTAATTTAATATAAATTATGTATATACGAAGCGACCGTCTTTCCAGCGACGCACTTCCATAAATTATTTATAAAAAGAGGGAACGACCAAACACGGCATTTACTTCTTCTCTTTCACTTTTGGATGCACGACTTCCATTAATATATAAATCGTGTGCGGTCATGAGATATGCCACATCCGGCCAAGGACACCAATGTAACTACTTAGAGTAACGCCACTTACTGTCGACACCGAATCTCTTTTCGTCGACGTACTTCCGGGAATGGTTAACCGTAGAGGCGGCCTCGACAGTCACGTGAGTTACGGTATGACGAAACTTCCTCCAGTTTAGCGCCCTAGTGGACAACTGGATTATTGAGTTATATTGTGACGCCATCTAGTGGGTAAAATTACATAATTAGGGTTATATATAAGAAAAAAGTTGGGATTAATCAAGAGAAATTTAATGAACCCACCGAGGTGAGTTAACTACATTTTCAAAAAATTCTCCTCTAAGTAGTTTTTTTGTACGGTAGGCAATTTTATGTACATGTGTACAATGTTTTCAAAGTTTGTGATGGCTTGGATAGAGAATATATTAGGGGCGGCGCGGCGGCAATAGTTTTGATACAGATTATATTAGCGGTGGCGCGGCGGCAACGGTTTGATAGTTTCTGTCATCTTGAAGTCAGGACGTAGATTTTTTCAAAGTTGGTACTTATTTAGTTAGTTTTCTCTCATCTTCTGCGTTGTCTCGTCCATTGTCTCGGCTATTGTATCGCTAGTTATCCCGTCCGTAATGTCATGCGATGTCTCGTCCGTTGTCTCGTACGTTTTCTCCTCCGTAGTCTCACGCAATGTCTCGTCTGTTGTCTCGTATGTTGTCTCAGCCGTAGTTTCGTCTGTTGTATCGTCCATTATCTCGTACGTTGTCTTAGCCGTATTCTCGTATGTTTTCTCGTCCGTAATATTCTGTTGACTCTCCGTTTTCTCGTTCAATGTCTTGCCCGTTGTCTCTTGCGTTGTCTCGACCCTTGTCTCGGTTGTTGTCTCGTTTGTTGTCTCGTCTGTTTTTTTGTCCGTAGTCTCAAGCGATTTCTTGTCGTTTGTCTCTACTGCTGTTTCATCCGCTGTCTCGAAATCAGAAGATAAGCTAGTACTCGTGTCCAAGAGTTGGAGAAATGCATCCGACGTCAACCTATGTTCATCTGTATGTTTTGCAATAAAAGATTCACTAGAAAGGACAACATGGCAAAACATTTGAAAATTGGTCGTTGTGACGGAATACAGAAAGAAGTCAATGAGTTGCTAGTAAGTATCTTTATATACACCATGTGTTGGTCTTGACTGTATTTTTCCTACAGGGCCCTTACTCTTAGCATGGTACATACAATACTACTCACCATTGAATACATTTCGATGAATGCATACCTATTTACACCTGAAGATTAATTCCTTCGTTATTGTTGCAGTCTCCTCTGCAAAGCAAAAGAACAACGCACGAACAGTAGCTCCCCCGCGGACCAGATAATAACAAGCCTGAGCAACTACAAATAGGTGTTGTTAAGAGCCAGAAAACAAACAACCAGGATATTCGTGCCAATACTGTAGTTTTTTTTCTGCAAAACACAACCTATAAGCTCACATAGTGAATCACACCGGCATCAAGGAATTTGTCTGCCGCCTTTGAAACAAGTTTTGAAAGTGAGTAGGTTTGACTTATACAAGTTCAGACTTGCTCCGAGAAAACCACTTTGCAAACAGGCAATCAAAGTTTGTGTCCAACTTGCCTTCTCTTAGTGTATACGAACGAAAATAAACCGGCTATTACTTGTTTCTTATTTTGTAATTTGAAGAGTAACAATTTTGTATCAAACACTTGCCTCCATTGAAACATTCAACCAGTCTTTAACCACAGACGAATGAATATATTCAAAGGCCTCGTCAAAGTACAAGAAAAACTTATTTGCATATCACCTTCCATTACTGCCGACACCGTTTGTTTCATACTCAGAGACAAGACATCAAAAGCAAATTGTATGTTGTTTAATAGAAGTGATAGATGATTATAAAAAAAAGTGTGATACAGATAAAGGTGTTACAGGAAATGTAATGTTTATTTGTATGAATTTTCGTTTGTCAGTGCCAAGTTATCGTTCTGAGTATTAGCTGAAACAGACATGTTGTAGCAGTAAAGGTCGTATACGTGAAACATATAAATTAAACGTTAATTTCTTTCGATTGAATATTGACGACTGAAAACACGTGGACAGGCCAAAATTCGTTGTACTGAAATATCCTATTCTAACGCTTATGTGTATTTTAATACATTATAGAAAGGAACAATTTGATGGAATGTTAGTAAAAACAAACAAATCGATTGGACAGATGATTATTCCCCGCACCGGTATATAATAGTTTAGTTAATGTATATAGCAACAAAATTGAAAGTGAACAGGTTTGACTTATACAAGTTCAGACTTGCACCGAGAATACCAGTTCAAACCAGTTCAAACGAGTTTGCAAACAGGCAATGAAAGCCTGTGTCCAACTTGTCATTTCTTAAACAACAAACAATTTACCTATTCTAGCAAAGCACATTTAATTACCTGAAGGAATGTGTCTATTTATGAAAACGTATTTCCGAGCAAAATGAAAAACAAAGTTGTTCCAGTTTTTAAATCTGGAGAAAAGGGTGTGTTTACAAATTTAATACCTATCCCATTGTTACCACAATTTTCAAAAAATATTAGAGAAACTATACAATGATAGGTTGGACAAATTCATAGACAAGTATGATGTACTTTGTTCAAGCCAGTATGGTTTAGATATAACATGTCAACTTCTTTTGCTCTTCTGAAATTGGTTGAATAAATAACCAGTGCACTTGATCATTACAAAATATTCTACTGGCGTATTTGTTTATCTAAAAACAGCATTCGGTACTGTTGTCCATGATATACTTGCAAAAAGTAATTTTATGGTATACGTGGTACAGCTCATAAATGGATTGTAAACTATCTGGAAAATAGAAAGCAATTTTTTCAATATAATAATTGTGACTCTGAGGTACTTTAAGGTATGTTGTGGTGTTTCCCAGGGCTTTATTTTTAGGAACAAACATATTTATTTTGTATGTAAACGACATTTGTAATGTCTGGGAAGTATTTAAGTATATTATATTTGCTGATGACACTAACTTATTTTGTTGTGATTGTGATCTAGATGAACTTAACCGGAAGACAAATGTTGAATTAGACAAGCTTCCTGTACGGTTTGCTGTAAATAGTTGATCACTAAACGTTGCAAAGACAAATTACATGATATTTGGAAATCACATAATGAATTCAAGTATTCCGATAAAGATAAATGATCAAGAAATCAATAGAGTTGTCATACAATTGCTTGTAGACAGGTAGTTTCTTGATTAACAGTTGTAGCATGTCTATATTATACCACTCACTCTTTTTGTCTTATATAATGTACAGAGCTAGTTTCTTGATTAACATAAGTGGGATGTCTATATTATACCATTCACTATGTTGGTCTTACATTATGTACTGTGCTGAAATATGGGGCAACATTTACTCAACAAATGTCGAATGCTTAGTTTTGCTACAGAAAAAGGTAATTAGGTTGCTATGCGTTGGTAAAAGATTGGACCATACGTCTAGGTTATTTTATAATCTGCACATTCTTAAAGTACCTGGAGTTAAGAACTGCTATAATTATGTTTAAGGCATATCATAATAACTTGCCAAAGAATATACAACAGCTTCTCAGAATGTATGAATCTGTCTATGGGATCAGAAAGGTTCATACTTTTACACTCTATTATGCTCGTACTAATTTGAAAAGTATGTGGCTATCGATTAAAGTTGTTAAGCTCTGGAATTCGCTTGATAAATCACTAATTTGTTATAACAATATTAATATTTTTAAAAACAAATACAAACAACAATTATTGAATAATTATGCATTTAAACTGTACTTATCAAAAAAAGACTGGGTTTAAGGTTTTATTATTATTATTAACTTAACTTATTTTTAAAGAACGGCCTGCCTTGAATGGTTATGCGAATTAGGTTTTATGTATGGTGAGGTCAAATGTGAAATTACAAACGGTGTTAAACAGTATTACATATGTTTTGCTAATCGGGCAAGTAATCATAAGTGCTGCACTTCTTTTTTGCCCTTTTCAACAATTGTATATAACTATATTTTAATAATTTGCTACATTCTGCCTGTTGTTGTTGTTGTTGAAATAAAGTTTCATTCATTCATTCATTCATTAGTGTACACCAACAAAAATGAAACGTCTATTACTCGTTTCTCATTTTGTAATTTGAAGAGTAACGAATTTGTGTCATATGTATAGAAGTCATGCGATAGAGTTCCACTACGCGGTCCGTGCTTGTATTTTCAGCACGCACAGTGACCTTTCAGCACGGACACGTGCTGAGTATAAGGGAATTATTCATATTAATAGGCCCAATGTTCAGCATTAGCATTACTATCCAGTATGTTATTTTAGCTATTTATGTATCAAGGCGCGCATTAGTATTATTTTTTTCAGTATGTTCTTTTTGCTTTTTAAACGTCAAAATGCAGCACGAGCATTATTTTTCAGTATGTTCTTTTAGTTATTTATGGGTCAAAGTGTGGACGGTTGTCTGGATTTCGGAGTTCATGTTCATCGAGGTCTTGTTGTGGTGTGCGAGACGGAGACACACAGCGGCAATGCGTTCGAAGAAATCATTCAAGAAAAAAATCCTAATGAATTTATCAATAACCAGACTTTTGTGTTCATGATGCTTATAGCCTCTTTGGGTACTACATAATCAACGACGGTGGTATAATTCTTCGAAGAAAACAAACTGTTTTTCAGACCCAACCACATTTTCACAAAAGAGTATTAGCTACCTGTTAGCATTCGATATGTGAGTATATCCTTGGTAAACGTAACTATGAATTATGTTGAATAATTCATGAAAACTATGCGACATGTGGTAAAAGACACAAACTGTGAATAGGACCTCCGGTCTCTGGTTGTTTCAATAAATGTTCCATAATGTCGTACTAATATAAAATTATGGACTACAAGCTTGGTCGTAGTCTTGTCTGTCTATGGATAGTATGTAATCTAGTTGAAAACAATTTGGAGATATGACGGACACATGGGTATGGTCGTGCGCATTACGGAAGTAGGGTTCGTAAAGATGTCCCGGTGTCGTGTGTGACAGGTTGTTCACATAGACTCGTGGTAAAGTTTTACGGTAACCGGATACGATTGACTTATTTTTGTGGTTTACCACACAAGAGACACGAATTTAAGTCTTTCACACATTTTCCCCCAAGGGAACGCCACATAACCTAGTTAAATAGTTCACCACGTATTCCCCAGGGGCCCACTTGACCTTTGATCTATTTTCCTACTTATTACGGTTTTAACCTATTTTTATAGTAAAAAATAAGAGGCACGAATATCAGCAGTTCTCTTTCACCGTTTCCCCGCAAGGGGGCGCCAATTGACTTAATTACATTGTTCACCACCAATTCGCCAGGGAGCACCACTAAAAATAAGAGACACGAACATAAGTGGTACAGTTTAAATAATAGGCACAACTTTAAGCAGTACGGTTTTGTCGTTTTTCTGCAAAGGGGCGTTATTCGACCTAGTTCACCACTTATTCGCCAGGGGAGCGACACCTGACCTACTTATTTAGTTCACCAATTGACCCATGACCACTCAACCCACTTGACCCTTGATATTGTATTGTCCACCTTTCACCGACCCGACCTAACATCCTTTCTACTTACTATGTTCAGTATGCAATCTTCGTTTACGAGTGCTTCTTTGTACCTGAATGTATTCCAAATCCAAGTCCGCATGAATACCAGCACTCATTACGGAATAGTTAGCTTCAAGTTTGAATCACTGAGATCGTCCATCTTGTAAGTACAATTTACATGTGAATGAACATGCCCTATATACTATACATAACTTTCGTGAACTCAATATAAATGTTGTTCATATAATATGCAATTTTAAGATAAAACAAAAGACAAACAAATATACCCATAGGCTTATGTTTATTATTTCGCTGCCCGAACATAGAGACCGACAATTTTGCAGAAGCACAACAATTATTTGTCAAATAACATATCGAATGACAAAGTGGCAGCAAACACGATTAAATAAATAAACATTGTTAATGTTGCGCATGTACTTTTTTGAAAACAGTCGTAAATGGTAGTTTTTTTTAATGCAACTTTACGCAGCTGGAATGAATTTCATTAAAAGGATGTTACCCTATTTAAATAGCGACACATATTAAAGAGGACTTTAGGTATAATAATAATAATAATAATAATAATAATAAGATAATTTCTATTGCGCCTAAATCCTTGGAAACCAAACTCAGAGACGCATCAAAACAAAAGGATTGGTCAATCTAAAAATTCATAAGTAGTTTTCCAGTTGTCAACAGATGGGTCAAGGCGCCAGGGAGTAAAGATACGTTTTTAAATGACGACGGAATTTTGTAATATTTTCAACTGATCTAACACTAAGAGGGAGCATATTCCAAAGGGTTGGTGCAGCAACAGAAAAAGCCCTAGTTGCAATGTTAGTGTTGACTCTACGAACAAAAATTGGTCTGAACTAGATGATCGAAGCTGGATAGGTTTTCTGACAGGAGTAAGCAATGAATGCAAATAAGATGATTGCTTATTGGACAGTGCCTGGTAAGTAATGGTACAGATATTAAATATTATACGATATCGTACAGGAAGCCAATGCAAAGACTTCAAAAGTGGTACAGAGCGAGAAAAACGAGGAGATCTTGTAACTACTCTTGCTAGACAATTTTGGACACGCTGAAGTTTTGTGATATCCTTGTTAGCGATATTAAAAAGGAGGGAATTGCAATAGTCAAGTCTGCTGCTAAGAAGAGTTGTTGCAATAGTCTTAGCAACAGAAAATTACAAATACAGGCGAATACGGCGAAGATCACGAATATGATAAAAAAATAGCAGCGACATGTTTGAGATATGTTTTGTCGGAAATTGAAGTTACTATCAAAGATCACTCCTAGATTCCGCACCGAGGTTGCTGGCGTGATATACTGATTCAAAATACACGTAGAGAAAAAACCATCCAGTTTACAACGCTTCATTGGAGTACCAATAATGATCAATTCAGTTTTATTTGCATTTAATTTCAACTTGCTGTCAGTCATCCAGTGGAAGATATATTGAAGGCAATCACTAAGTTGGTTAAGGAAGCGATTTGTATCCGGGGTAGCCAATGAAATGAAAATCTGAGTACCATCAGCATAAAGATGATGATCCAAGTGATGTCTTTGTAAAACAGAGCTTAGTGGCGTGGTGTAAAGAGTAAAACGCACAGGCCCAAGAACAGAACCCTGGGGAACACCAAATAAAGCCGGCAGTGCAGCTGAAAAGCAGTTCCCAATATTTATAGTTTGATATATATCAGTTAGATATGAAGAAAACCAGCTTAGAGCTGTGCCAAATATACCGTACCACTTTATTAGACGTTTAATGAGAAAGCTGTGATCAATCGTGTCAAACTCGGCAGAGAGATCTAGTAAGGTAAGTGCAGTCACTTTACCATTATTAAAGTTCAAGTTAATGTCATTATGAACCTTTAAGAGGGCAGTCTCTGTTGAATGAAACTTCCTATATGCTGATTGTGACACATCAGTTAAGACATTTGTGCTAATGTGAAATCTTAGAAGACTTACTAAAACCTTTTCAAAAATTTTGGAAATGAAGCTGAGGTTAGAAATAGGTACATAACTGTTTAGGTCTTGTTTAGGCTGAGATTACTTCTTAAGAAGTGGTGTGACATGGGCGTATTTGAAATCATCCGGAAAACAACCAGAGCTAAGGGATGCATTTCGAATATTTGTTATAGGTCCAATTAGTGTATCAAGACCTGCTTTTTAGCAGTATTGTTGGAAATGGATCAAGTGCACAAGATTTATTTGGGGAGGACATAATTATTTTACTAACTTCATCAACTGTTGCAGGTTCAAGTTGAGAATTTACTTGTGGAAAGTCCACACTGACATTACTTATATTATGACGTGGGAAAGCAGAACGAATAATACTGATTTTATTCTTAAAGTGACTAGAGAACGAGTTACATAGACACATAATTGACACATGATCAGGTAGCGATGGAGTAGGCCGTCTGTGTAGAATGTTATTGACGCAGTTCCATTATCCGACTTATTTATGACCATATTTGTAAAATATGAAACCAAGATACCATATATACCATTATATAAGACGGTGGTTATATTAGTTAGAAGGAAGGGGCGTATAGCATAGCGGATAAATAGGAAGCATTTGATGTTTGTTATGACTGTACGTGGGCCACATACGAAATGGATGGGTGCAGAGAAATAGTAATGTTTGTTATGTCTGCATATGGGCTACATACGGGAAGGATGGGTGCAGAGAAACAGTAATGTTTGTTATGTCTGTATATGGGCCACATACGGGAATGATGGGTGCAGAGAAATAGTAATGTTTGTTATGACTGTGTATGGGCAACATACGGGAAGGATGGGTGCAGATAAATAGTAATGTTTGTTAAGAATGTGTATGGGCAACATACGGGAAGGATGGGTGCAGAGAAATAGTAATGTTTGTTATGACTGTGTATGGGCAACATACGGGAAGGATGGGTGCAGAGAAATAGTAATGTTTGTTATGACTGTGTATGGGCAACATACGGGAAGGATGGGTGCAGAGAAATAGTAATGTTTGTTATGACTGTATATGGGCAATATACGGGAAGGATGGGTGCAGAGAAATAGTAATGTTTGTTATGACTGTGTATGGGCAACATACGGGAAGGATGGGCGCAGAGAAATAGTAATGTTTGTTATGACTGTGTATGGGCAACATACGGGAAGGATGGGTGCAGAGAAATAGTAATGTTTGTTATGACTGTGTATGGGCAACATACGGGAAGGATGGGTGCAGAGAAATAGTAATGTTTGTTATGACTGTGTATGGGCAACATACGGGAAGGATGGGTGCAGAGAAATAGTAATGTTTGTTATGACTGTGTATGGGCAACATACGGGAAGGATGGGTGCAGAGAAATAGTAATGTTTGTTATGACTGTGTATGGGCAACATACGGGAAGGATGGGTGCAGAGAAATAGTAATGTTTGTTATGACTGTGTATGGGCAACATACGGGAAGGATGGGTGCAGAGAAATAGTAATGTTTGTTATGACTGTGTATGGGCAACATACGGGAAGGATGGGTGCAGAGAAATCGTAATTCATGGATGCTTTGGAGAGGATGATTGTATAGACTTTGCCCTGGAAGTGATGTTGTGTATTGCGGCAGATTTCAATGCACGTGTTAGAGTTGTGAACCAGGTGAAGAGGAGAGACTGTGGGGAGAAATAATTTAGCAGTGGCTATCACTTTCTTCCAGAAGCGAGTGAACCACGATATCACGTAGAGAAGTGGGCAATACAAGACAGAAATAGATCTGCTGATAGTGCGGAAGCAGCAGCTATGGGGGAATAAGAATTGCAATGTTTTGGCAATGAAGAACACGTCACGACACAGCACAATCCAGCGGTGTTAGGTGTGCGTACGCAGAAGAAACAAAACTAGACCTTGAACAGCAGATATATTAAGTGATGGATTCATCGATACGATGTCGTTGTTGAATGAAATGAGCGGATGAAGTGAACTATCAAGAAGCCAATGACGTTGGTGGCTTTCAGGAAGTAGGGCAAAACCACGGAAGCATTTGTGTGAGCTAATCCCAGATACTGGGAAGAGCACGGGGAATGAGCGGCATGTCAAGGAGTAGTTACCAATAATCCTTGACAAACGAAGTTGCTGAGGCTTTGTTCGAATATGTGGAAATATTGAAGGCAATGCAGAAGACGGATGTGACAGATCAAGTGGATGCAAGGCTGACGATCAAATATTGGTAGAAGAAGAAAACAGCAAAGACAGCTGCGGATAAGACGAAGAGAAATGGTGACAGAACAAGAAGTATGAACCCTGACGTGACGTGTACAGTAAGCTAAACGAAGACGGTCGAAAGAGCATTAAATACAAACTGAATTGAGACAATAATAACGAACGGATATAGGATGATGGAGTTACCACGATAAATATGAGATCGTAAAAGGATTTTGTATATGCAAGGCTGTGGGATTGGTGAATTTGAAGATTTGTAAGCTGTCCAAGACACAGACCAGAGAAAGATTTATTTGCAACAACAGTGAGAGTGTTGGGAGATCCAGAAACACAATGCATTGTATTGTATTTATTCAGTTTCCAACAGGTCCAGTGGACCCAATAACAGGACAGATAACTGAAACAATACATATAAATAATAAAACAATAAGAACTACAAGGACATAAAAACCACACAATATCAACATCAAATATACCAGGCAAACATATGTTATACATATAAATGTCTTTGAATTGAGGATCTAAATGGTTCAGCTCCTGAATATTTATCACAAGTTGGATCATTTAAATACAATGTGTTGAAAGTAGTCATACATCTATTCAAAACAGAGTGTTTTCTAATGTTGATTCTGCTATTGGAAACTCAAAAAGGGATGTAGTTTCGTGAATATCATGAAGGACAGTGGAATTGGATAGCCCCTACCATATACGACGAGTCTAGTTGGGAGTGCACACACTTGTGTAAAAACATAAGATCTGCTACTTGCCTACGATGTTGAAAGGAAGGTAGTCTAAAATGATGGCAAAGCTCAGGATAACTGTCAGAGGAGTACTGTATTTTTGATTTGTAACATATATGTTTAATTAATTTCTTTTGAAATCGTTCGATTTTGTCAATAAACGTACGTTGCCAGGGATTCCAGATAGCACTGCAATACTCCAACTGGCTTCTAACTAGAGATATATACAAGGATCGCAAAGCCTGTATATCGGTAAATGTTATGCAAACGCGCTTAGTAAAACCACTCATCTTAAAAGCTTTACAAACACAACGATTAATATGATATTTAAAAGTCAAACTGTCTGTCAATGTGATACCGAGATCTTTGACAGCGGTGACCTTGGGCAGAGACTGGCTTAAAATCGTGTAGTCATAGGATATACATTTATTTTTGTTAGTGAATGACATTATGCAGCATTTCTCAACGTTAAGTTTAAGGTGCCATATCACACACCAAAGACATACACTGTCCAGATCCTTCTGCACCAACTGACAATCGGTCACCGACATAATTTATATAAACAATTTGGAATCATCAGCATATAATGACATTTCACATGAATCAACATGATTAGTAAGATCGTTAATATACAATATAAACAGAAGTGGTCCAACTTGTGAACCTTGTGTTACACCAGACAACATTGGCTTCCAGTCAGAAGTTTTGCCTTCGAGGACAACGCGTTGTTTTCGGTTGCCAAGGTAAGACTGCAACCACTCTATGCATAGCCATATGACCTAATCTTGTGAAGTAACAATGGGTGGCATACTGAATCAAATGCTTTACTAAAATCCAATAAACAGAATCAACCTGTTTCTTGTTGTCAACAGATTCGAAAATGGCGTTCAAGTAACAAGCTAGATTAGGTACTGTATTTCTACACCTCACAAATCCGTGTTGACTGCCCGACATTGTGTTACGCACATGCTCATACAATGAATCGTATACTACTTTCTCAAAGACTTTGCTAAATAGCGGTAAGAGAGAGATAGGTCTGTAGTTGCACACATTACGTTTATCTTCCTTCTTGTACACAAGAACAATATTTGCTCTTTTAAAACAAGTTGGTAAAGTTCCACAGTTTAAGGACATATTAAAAAGCATAGTTAGTGGTCCTGCTAATTCGGCAGCGCATTCCCTAAGGATTACACCTGATATATTGTCAGGACCGCATGCTTTGTTTACATCGGTGGTTCTTAGTGCTCCTATGACATCATCATAAGACATATTGATATTAGTCATTGAGTCGGATTGATAGGAGGGAATAATTGGATATACATGGTTATCTACTAATGTAAAGACAGATGATTCGAAGTGGTCAGAAAATAGTTCTGCTATATCAGCTGGACTGGCTGCCTCAGTGCCTTTGTATACCATTGAGTTAGTAAGTTTTATATTAGCTTGTTTGCTTTTGACAAAACTGAATAGACGTTTGGTGATTTGTTTGACGAACTTTTCAATTTCCGATATGTAGTCACAATACCTTTCTCTCTTAGGTTTCTTAAAAGTGGTTCGTAGTTCAGAATATAATTTGTAATCAGATAACGAATGTGAGCGTTTTCGTGCTTTGTGTGCGGTGTCTTTCTCGTTCAAGGTTGCGATCATATCGTTATCATACCATACTGGATATTTACGTCCACGAATGCAGATACGAGGAACGCATTCGTTTATGGCAGCATACAAAATGTCATAAAATATATCAAAACTGTCGTTAATGTCAGTGAGAAATGACCACGGGATGCAAGGCAATAGGTGTCTTAGGTGATTAAAGTCCGCTTTGCGATAGTTATAAACAACACGTTTAGCGGGTTCCTGCTTTGGTCGGTTGGCACATAACAGTTCACAATGTAGGGCGTCGTGGATTTCACTGCCTTGTCTATTTTCTAAACATTACACTCTGCACCATGCACAAAGACAAGATCTAGTGTGTGCTCGTTGCACGTGTGGTCAGCGTTACACTGCACAAGACCGTATTCAGATAACACTTCAACACACAGTTCGGACTGGATTGGTCCATGAATGGGGCATGAGGCCTATTGTGTTGTTTGACGGTGTCCATTGAATGTCTGGACGATTGAAATCGCCCAAGAGTAACACACAATCGCAGTCAGGGTTCATAGCTTTAGTGTCCAGTTCCAGCGTGCCAAAATAGTGGAACCAATATATCAGAAAACAAAAGGAAAATGTCTGGTTGGATCTGGGATATAGAAATGGTTTCCAGTTAATATGGGTTTGATGTATCAAAGTGCCTTAGTAATTTACTGTGTGTCATGGTTATAGAACTACTCTGCATAAAGATATTCACGAAGGATATTTTGTGGTAGACGGTGTATCCAGACGATCCGGCCATTATAGCAAATAACGAACAAGAACACCAAGACGTTTTGGAAGAATGGGTACGGTGGATGGGCGTTTAAAAGTAGAGACGCAACATTGCATACAAGCGGGGCAAATGGTTTGACAAAGTAGAAGAGTCCTGGTGGACAGAAACATTACGAAAACGCTAAAAGGGGACGTAGTGGCTCACGATAATACTCCGGCATGCCTGTATGGTCTGGAGACAGTGGCGCTGACAGAACAACACAAACTGCGAGTTTGCGAGTACAAGTGGGTTTAAAGAATTACAAGAACAAATGAAGTGGGGTAGGATGAATGCGTTGAAGATAAAGGTTGGCATGCACTGCAGCCCAACGGTAAAAGGTGAACAGCCTATTTGATAAGAGTAGAAGCAGGTCAACCAGCGAAGCAAGCAGAGGCGGAATAAAATCAAGGATGCGAAATTTATGAGAAGACCACGACTTCGTTTGTTAAATGACTGCGTGACGAGAAATAAAAAAATCTGAGAAATTTGAAAGAGGTAGAGATGGCGCTACTGATAGAAAACAATAGAATGGAATGAAAGAAAGCTATGTTCAACAGTATTGCATGTGTCCATTCCCATGAACAACAACACACTCTTGGGTTTGAAATATTATGATATTTTATTCAAAATTGCCATAGTGAATCGATAGAAACATCTGGTATAGCCAAAGTAAATTTATAAATTGCAGAAACTTTTTCCCTTTTCGTAGTTTTGACCTATCCTGTATCGTGGACTCTAATGTTTGACACTAACATTGTTATACAATTCACCCAAGTACCTAAGATGTCAGGAATTTGTATAATAATTAGGATTAGTTGTTTCATAGATATATCAATGTTGCTACCACGACAATCTGTACAATCTACTTAAAGATTATATTTAGTGTAACAAATACATTGTCTGAAGTCAAAATGTCAAAGTTTATTTAACGATGATAAAATATTTAGCTCACTCACGGTATTATTAGTAAAAGAAAAAATATAAATATACATGACTGCACAGTCGGCAGTAATTTGTGACCGCCATTTTGAAATTCAAGATGGCCGACTTTCACTAGCGTTAACATGTAACTAAGAGAGTCACATATTGATATAAATGGCTGTTATCAATAGTAACTGCCCAGGACACCATTCGTAGTAATATGCGTGGTTCTCAACGCACCGTTGGGTCAGGTCGGAGTGAGAGGAATGACGTCGTTTCTAGGTCAAGGTCAAAAGTCAACGTCAAATTTTAGGTAAAGGTCAACATCTAGGTCATCTGTTAGATATATGGTGAACTAAATAACTAGGTATGTGGCTCTCCCTGTCGGATAGGTAGTGAACTAAATAACCAGGTCAACTAGGTCTACTCTACAGTCGGCGTTTGTATTTTCTATTATGAGGTTAGTGCTGATACGGCACGCCCACGTGACCATTCGGCACGACCCTTCATTCCTATATGAATCTTGATCTAAAGGCATCCAGATCGTCATTCGTGATACGACGTTGTTATGGCTAACATCATGATGAAGACATCCTACAACCGCTCTCTCTGTCTTAAGTAACCAATAGCGCAACCGGAACCTCAACCGGAAGTGTATCGGGAACTGGAAGTCTCTGTGAAAGTCATTTAATTTTCTGGGGGCCGATTCTCCCTTGTGACACTTTTTCCCATGCCGGGTCAATGTATTCGGTCGGGTTCTCAATTCGGTCGAGCACGCCTTTCCATACAGGAAAAATTTGTAGTACGGCGACGTCGAATGCGCAGAGCGATTCAAAGTAGCAAAACACGCGCGCTTGGCAAAAAGGAAAAAGCAAACATATATATTGGGGTGAACAAATCAGGATGGAACGACGTCCGGGTTCACTGGAAGCGGCGTTTGTTGATTCCAAAGTTCAAGCCGTCAAAGTATTTGAGAGGCGTATTTTTGGGTACCCGAAATGCTGAACTAGTGGAGATTGTGTCATAAAAAGAAGGCGTTTAGGGACTTGGCTACAAACCTGGTCAAAACACTCTCTTAAAACGTATGTGCGATGTGCGCGACAACTACTTGTAGACACAACCTCAACTCAAAGAGCTGCCTGTACAAACTACAACGTCACAGACATAGATATGGTACACTAGAGTCCGCACCCTCTCTCTGCTGCCAGGCCCTCTAAAGTATCAGACGCTGCAAATTTCACAACTTCTACCGACATCGCTGGCGTTACAACTTGTACCCAAACCAACGATGTCACAACTTCCGCTCCTACCGTTGCAGATCCGAACTTCACCGTCGACTTTCCTGTGACGAAATGAAGAAGACGCTTCCATGTCACATAGCATGTAGCGTCGTTGAATGTTGAAGATGACACTGTCCCGTTTGTGAGATAAACGATCATGATCAATTTCATCACGAATGTATGTTACCTGTCGACATTCTAATTATCGTGCACTTTGAAAAAGCCGTTGAGCACATTAAGTAAACCGCAGTCAATAAAGAATGGAAGATAGTTTAATTTCAGGCAGGTTTTAAACTATCCGACATCACATACGAACAATTGTGTGGTATCAAGAGATGGTTGCAAAACTCAGTATCAGGGCAGTGGCGAAACAATGTACTGTCTCTGTTTCTTGCAATTATGGAATTTGACCTGTAAATATCATTGCAGTAATAGAGTGTGACCTATAAATAACGTTGTTTTGTGCTGTACACGAATACAATGTACAAACCTTATCTTTTGAAATTTTCCCTAGTATAAGTACCATGCACTCTATTGCCTTTTAGCATTTGTGTAAACTATGGACATGATTTTAATTTATTAATGTACATGCATCGTCGCCGGAATTACTCTCGGATCCTATCCTATCCTTACAGTAACTCCGTCTACCGTATACGTTGCAACTCTATTCGTTGTAATTTCCGAAAATGTCCGTATGATGTGCAGTGCAGTGGGAAGATATGAACCTACCATCTTTCCAGTGACACACTTCTTGTATTTTTCCAGAAAAACAATCACTTGAAGACCATGACAATCGTATGATTTTTTATGAAATTTTTCGCGTCATCTAGAAGAGACCATTATATTAGTAAGGCGCCGTCTTTCAAACGATTCACGTCCGTTTGCATGACTTCTGATAATATGAGGACTGTGCGAGGCAATGCCATATATGACTTCCGGCGCTACTCAACAACCACCGAACCATAGATGTGGTCACGACAGTCACGTGATTTCCTGCATATGTCTGCGCGGCGTAACTTCCTCTAGTCCATAACTGGAGTAGTACTTTACAAGGTGGAGCCATCTAGCCGATAAAAAGGCGATTCATTATCACCTTCATCTACAGTGTGGAAGACCCCACACTATTAGGATGCAGCCATCTTTCCAATCATTCACTTCCAGTTGAACGACTTCCCTTAATATAAGTATATTATATGTGAACGCAGCAATGGCAGATAGGCGACTTCCGGCGTCACCCGACGACCACCAATGTAAGTAGTTAGAAAAATGCCATCTACCGTGGATGCCCTGTCTCTATTCGTCGAAAACTTCCTGTAACGGTAGATCCGCAAAGGCGGCCATGACAGTCACGTGACTTCTAGTATAAAAAAATTTCCGTCGCAACGTTTTCCTAGTGAACAACTGGAGTACTACGTTACATGCCGACGACATCTAGCGGATAACACATAAATGTACAACTTTCTAACTTTAACGCAAATGTGTCGTAAATTCATGCCAGTGAAATACATTACCGAGGTAACTTCTTAGAAATTTAGCGTATGAACGCGTGAGCATCGTTAAAAAAAAGGGTGAGAGCGAGAGAGGGAGGTCGACAGACAGAAGGGGAGGGGGAGACAGACAGCGAGAGAGAGGCGGGGAAATTCTTTACATTTGAACCGTATACACCAACATCATGAGCTCATCGGCTATCCTACCGACTGCAACCAGCCCCACCATCACCTTTCCAGTGCCCTGATTGCAAGATGCATTTCAAACGTCGGGACAGCTTGAAAATGGCACAATATCTACAGTCGCTGTGGACAATGGACAAGAACTACGCCAACGAATCCACTTGTACCAGCGCACACTACGACACCTGTGCCTCTGGCCCTGGTAACAAGGTCAACATTTTGTCTCCATCTCAGGTGACCATGGAATATACACAAGAAATGGCCATGGTCGATCACCGGAATGCTGATTTCCTTTGACATGTCGTCGTCCACAAAACTCTCTGCATGTAAATCCAACGATATGAGTTCCCCACTAAATCTATTAGCGGGTGTTTGTCCTTAAGACCACGAGTGAAGGTTTTATATTCTACCGGTTCAAAAGGCTTCCGCTTTCTCAGCTCGTCGTTCACGAGATCTACGATGTTACTGCCGGGTACCGCCTTGTTTCTGTACACCATCACACCATGATCGCTCCACCGTATGGTGCCTTTAAATGTATCGTGGAGTCGCCGCGCTTTCAGCTTGATAATTTTTTGGAATGCTTTCGATTATTTCATTTTCTATGCTTTCAGTTTCTATGATTTAATTTTCGATAAGTGGCTGTACTTTATTTTCATCATCACAGGGACTTTTTTCGATTACTACACTCGGGGGTTCTTGTCTGCGCTTATCGGAAAGATCCTTGTACCGAAACAACAACATTTGCCTCTCGTGTATATCAAATAGTTCAAATATATCTCGCATTATTTCACCGAGTCGTCGCAAGACATTTTCTTTTGGGTTGGTAGGAGGACGTTCGTGTTGGATGTTATCCAAAATACGGGAATCGTACAGGGCAAGTTCCTTTGTATGGTCAATTGTCACCTGAGATGGAGACAAAAATGTTGAGTTTGTCACCGGGGCCAGAGGCACAGGTGTCATATTGGGCGCCGGTATAAATGGATGCTGTGGCGTAGTGCTTGGCGTTTGTCCACAGTGACTGTGTTTTTTTTAAGTTGTCCCGATGCTTGAAATGCCTCTTGCAATCTGGATTCTGGAAAGGCGATGGTGTGGACTTGTTGGCAGCCGGTAGGATAGTTGATAAGTTCATGATGCTGATGTTTACTGTTTAAAAGTAAAGAACGTTTTGAAGCGCGAAATTAATTTTACGGATTACAATCTAAAAAAACTCCACCCTTTCTCTATCTATGTCTGTATGTGTCCTCCCCTCCCTCTGAATGTCTGTCTGTCCCGTCCCTCTGTTTCTCTATCTCGTCGTGTTTTTAGCAAGAATTTACGATGTTCGTGCGTTCATACCCTAAAATTCTAAGAAGAGACCTCGGCAATATACTAAACTAACAAGAAGTTACGCATTAAAATCAGAAATTTGTACATGTCTACATTTATGGTCAGCTAAATTGTTACGAATTTACCTCAGTAATGTACTAAATTGGCAAGAACTTACGACGTTCGCGCATTCGTACGGTAAAGTTCTAAGAAGTTATCTCGGTAGTGCACTACACTGGCATGAATTTAAGACTCATACGCAATAATGTTAGAAAGTTGTACATCTGCTAGATTTCCTCGGCATGTAACGTTGTACTCCAATTAATTTTCACAAGGCGGCGCTACGACGGAAATGTTGTCATAAGAGATGTCAATTGACTGTCATGGCCGCCTTTACGGTTACGGTAGATGACATTGTTCCAACTAGTTATATTGGTGGTCGTTGGGTGGCGCCGGTAGTCGCCTATCTGTCACGGCTGGGTACATATACACTTATATTAAGGGAAGTGGTGCGACTGGAAGTGAATGATTGGAAAGATGGTTACTTCCTAATAGTGTGGGTTCTTCTAGATGAATGTGATAATGATTCTCATTCGTTTTTACTGGCTAGATAGCGCCACCATGTAACGTCGTACTCGAGTTATGGACGAGAGGACGCTATGCCAGAAGTGCAAATATACAGGAAATCACGAGACTATCGCGGCCATATCTACGGTTCTACTAATTCCCGGAAACGTGTCGACGAAAAGAGAGTCGAGATCGACGATAGGTGGCGTTCATCTGACTAGTTACCCTGTTGGTCGTTGAGTGGCGCCGGAAGTTAGCTATCCCGTTGCCGCCCACATTCTTTATATTATCGGAACTCGTGCAACCGGAAGTGAATCTTTTGAAAAACGTCGCCTTCTTAATAATACGATTTATAGTAGATAGCGCGACAAATTTAAGAAAATCATACGAATGTCATAGCCGTCAAGTGTTTTTTTACTACAACAATTCAGGAAGTGTGTCACCGGAAAGATGATGGGTTCATATATAAGTTTTCTCCTATATGACACTACACCTCATATTAAAATTTTAGAAATTGTCGACGAATATAGATGCGACGTATACGGTAGATGGCATTTCTCTGAGTAAGTTAGGTTCCGAGGGTAGTTCCGGCGACCATACAGGTAAACGGATGAACTAACCTCGTTTCATTAGTTTACGCAAATGATGAAAGTGACTAGAGTGCACGGTACTTATTCTAGGGAAAATATCACAAGATAAGGATTACTTTCCATAGCTGCAAGAACCAAAGGCTGGACATTGTTTCGCTACTGCTTTTCGGACACAGGAAAGTCGGCGGTGAAGTTCGGACCAGCAAGGGTAGGAGCGGACGTTGTGACATCGGTGGCGACGGTAGATGTTGGGAGTTGTTTTGGCATTAGCAGCGTCGGTAATTGTGACATCAGCCGGATTGGCAGCAGAGAGAGGCTATCACAGGGATCGAACTCTAGTGTACCACCTCTATGTTGTAGATTGTGTAGGTAGCTCTTTGAGTTTTTCTAATGGTGAGTGACTCGCAAGTTCCTATCAAAACGTTCAGTTTGTAGGTCTGCATCGTTTTGTGCATAAGAGAAAAGGCGTGGGCATTCACGTCTACCAGACTGGTCATACATTAGTAGAATAACGTCAACGACATGTATTGGCCAGTCGCTGTCTCGACAAAGCACATGCACACCACGACATGCTTGCCACCGTCCATCTAACCGTATAGTATTGTATCGTACATCAAGTGATCGCGACCGTTGACAATCATTGCTTCTTGCAATTTCTTCACCCGATGCGGAAGGGGGTGTTCTGGCGTTCCTATTCGATAAGGAGTCCTTTCACGATAATGGTGTCGACGCTTAACCTTCGTTCCAGAGTTTCCACTCTGACGACCTCCGGTTTCGACAGTGAGGGAGGACAGGTGCTCGGTCGAATGGTCGGACGACTGGTCGGCTCGTCCTCGTCACATAAGTCTGCGGTTGGTGGTATCGGTAGAAGTTGTGACATTGGTGGTGTCTACAAGTGTTTTCCAAGAGCGCTTAGACCGTTTTTGTAGCCACGTCCAAGTCTTCAAAAGCCTTCTTTTGATAGGATGCAGTCCACTAGTTCAGCATTTCCCGTTGTCAACAATACGCCTCTCAAATACTTTGAAGGCTTGAACATTGCAATCAACAAACGCCGCTTCCAAATAACCTAGACATCGATCCATCCAGATTTTGTCTCCACAATCAGTTTGGTTTTGTTTTGTTTTGCCAAGCGCGCGTGTTTTACTGATTTGGTTCGCTCTACGGATTCGACGTCGCCGTGGTACAAAGCCTTCCTGTATTGATAAACGTGCTCGACCGAATTAAAGTCACGACCGAATGCTTCGATCCGGCAAGGGTAAACGTTTGACAAGAGAGAGTCGGTCCCAGAAAATTGAATGCTTTTCATCGCGACCTCCGGTTCCGGTTGCACTTCAGTTGATTTTCCGGTTGCGATTCCGGAGCGTAGAGGCTTGACGGTATAACTGGTCCGCTGACAGACGGCAACGGTGGTCGGTTGACGGACGGCGACATAGTTGCTATCGTTTAAGTATGTGGTACCGAGAGGACGGTAGTAGAGTGTCTTCAAAACGACGTTAGTCATACTAGCTTCATATCTGAATGACGATCTGGATGCCTGCAGCACCAGATTTAGATAGGAATAAAGGGCACGTGACCGTGCCGCAAGGTCACGTGGGCGTGCCGACTAAGCACGTACCTCAGAGTAGAAAATACACGCGCGGACTGCAGTGTAGACATAACCTCGTGAATAAAGAGACACGCATTTAAGGAATACTTTTTTCACAGTTTTCCGCAAGGGAAACTTTTTGACATAGTTACATAGTTGTTCACCACCAATCTCGCCAGGGGCGCCATTTGACCAAGTTATTTAGTTCAACACCTATCCAACATAGAGCGGCACTTGACATTGACCCAAAAATTGACCTTGATATTTGGCATTGACCTATGAGTTGACGTTGACTTCTGATTTTGACCTACAAATTACGTAATTTTTCTTAGTACGACACGACCAAACGGTGCGTTGAAAACCACATTTATTACTACTACCATTATAAACATGTACGGAATTATGTAAAGTTCTATACTGTGTGGGAGGGGCATGGGATAAGATCAAGTATGGATACGATTTTGTTTGTCGTACAACACGAAGTGTCGTATGTTGTACATCTGGTAGGTGCAGCGTTTGAGATTTAGAAAAATAACAACTACATGTTGTGGAAGCGTATTATACGTTTTGTTTGAAATCCGGGAGATTCATCTGCGGTTCAGCTTGCTTCCCGTGTTCCGGTGTCTCGTTGCGTTATTTCGAATCTTCACGTCAGAAGACGAGAGGTGCTGAGATTTTTCGCCAGAACTTCACCGGTTCGTCGTCTCGAAGATTCAATGATCGGCAGTGCTGTTGGAGATTGTTCGCAGGAATTCAGCGGTTCAGCACGCGTGGTGTTGCTCTGACTGAGAGTCGGGGGGGGGGGGGGTGCTGTTGGAGATTTTGAGAGATAATCCGGGAGATTTGCTTGCATCGTGGGAGACTGAAAGATACACCAAAGATCCAAACTCCCGAATTTCATGAAATTGGCAGGTATTCTGTAGGTATTATCATAAAACTAATGTGTTTTTTTGTTTGCAGCACCGACACGTTTTTAGTCCTTGCAACATGTCACCCAAATCCTAAAAGCGTCCGACTGATTAACCTCGGCTACTTTCATGTTGGGAAACTATGTCTGACTAACCTTTGGTTAGTGGAGAAGGTGAAAGTGACGCGTTCCGAAGATAGCTGGTCGGCAACGTGCTCTCGTTACCATTGGGTTGAATGCACCCACAGGGCGAAGAAATGTATATTGGAATAATACACGGACATGCGTTTATCTCCAACAATGGCTGATGTCGTGCCACATTCGTGTGTTAAGTCACCCGTGTGGCTTGTATTATTGGACTTTCACGTTATTCCGGACATTGTCGTTGTCTTCTCGATGGCTACATCAACCGTAAAATGTCCATTTCACAGTTGTTATCATGGCGCATATTTGACGCGACTTTCGTTTTAAATCACGAGACAGTTATTAACAATACTATTCGTCGGGGATGCATATTATGGATATGTGTGTATATTGTAGGTACGACATCAGCTTGCATGTTGCATTGTTTGTGTTTGAAATCACTGTAAGCATAAGCATGCTGTAGTATTCGAACTATATTGTATCATTGTATGCCATGTACTCTATTATATGCAACTCTCGAGGCACCGTGCTTGGTGTGTGCCAAAATAAAGACACATGTTTCTTTCATTAGTAACATTGAGCAATTTACATAAAATACTTTAACGCTGCTAAAGACATATTTGTAAGCTAATTATATTGAATTGAATGTTATTCAACAAACATGTATACAAAGGAAACTCATACATAACACATCAAATTGAACCTATAATCAGCATGTAGATGTTGTGAATGCATTAACTCTATAAAATCATGAAAACAGTTATTTACAGGTGTGTTGAAAGTAAATGCAAGAAGTTAAAAACTTATGATTTGCATTCCCTATTATACTTTCTAATGTAATTTCTTATACCACATAAACACAGTTGACTAGAATTATAGTGTTGCAACCTTTACACACAAATGGAACGCAGTAGCGCAGCGGTACGAGCTCCAAACGCTCGAATGAGAGAACGCGGGTTCGGATCGTGTGCAGCGGTGTCGAACCTTGGGCAATTTGGTTTACTCTACATTGCTTTAGTTTGAATGAGTACCTGGTTATAGACATTGGTGGATATTTGTGTACGAATAGTCTTCGCGCATTAATTGCAGCGTGGTTGAATGCTTATTAGATAAATGGTGAGATGGTGTTCGATTGAACAAGTCTGCTAGGGAGTAAAGTGTAAAGCGCTTTGAACAGTCTTGAGGACTGGATACTGCGCTATATAAGAACTTACCTATTTTATTTGTTTTAAGTTGCTAAGTATATTGGATACTTAATTATTCTTCGCCCAGTACTTAGTGCATAAGTAATAACTAGACTAATTATTTTTTAATACAAACTTTAATACAAATTTTCATATTTTTGTAAGATCATTATTTTATAATGATTTTAAACTAATAAACCGTACAGCGTGTCTGTAGTTCTGGTATTCTCTCATAAGTACATTATCCGCCACTTATTTATTGAAGTCAATCAATCCATCTGACATACGATTCTGCTGCTACATCCACTATATTCCACATGTTGCTAAAATCAGGGACCGGGGCGGCTTTTCTAAGCGTGTGGAACATGCGTATTAATTAAGTCGTCGAAGCTATAACGTTGCCAGCCATCACGGTAAAACACAAACTACTCTTACTTTGGGCCTTCGTCTCTAGCATCACATAGTCTACCAGTTCATTGTAAATTATGCTGATATTGAAAGTGCCACAATTAACAAGAATGACATCTTATCTGTCGACAACAATATCGGTGTCGTACAACTGCCCCATATGTATTAGAGCCTTGACGGAGATATGCTTTGGTAAGAGCTGCCACTGGTATTTGGACATGCTACATGTAACATGTCAAAATGTGTCCTTTTCATGTTTATTAGGCGACAATAAGTTGTGGTATGTAATCATAGTGATGTAAGGAGTGGTGTGTGTGTGTGTGTGTGTGTGTGTGTGTGTGTGTGTGTGTGTGTGTGTGTGTGTGTGAGTGTGTCTGTGTGTGTGTGTGTGTGTGTCTGCACACTCGCGTATGCGTGCGTGCGTGTAGTAGTTATAGTGATGGTAGTGGTAGTGGTAGTGGTAGTGGTAGTTGTAGTTGTAGTCGTCGTAGTCGTAAAAGTAGTAGTACAAGTAGCAGTAGCAGTACCAAAACAGAAAGATTCCTGACGATCTCTATGTCGGCGGCAAGAAACCACATGAGACTTACCACAATTGGAATCGTGTACTAGCTGCACTGAGGCACAACAACCTGCGTCTGTCAGCTCCAAAGACAATTGTTTGCTCCATTGGGATGGATATGGCGCAGTGATACCATGCAGGCCAGCCTCGAACTCGGTCGTGCACAGTGTTTCCATGAACGATGTCATCGACGGTTCTGTCAAAATGCCATTCACGAACCGTGTTGCCTAGCACGCCATTCAGCTCAAATGTCCCGACCTCAGACATACTCATGCTCACTTGACTCAAGGTACTTGCCCTTCCAAGATGACCAAAATCTGCGATGTCAAGAGATATCTCAAGACTGTCACTGTAACCATTGATGACGTCTTGATCGTGAGAGATATTCAGCCTTTCCATCCAACACGCGAGCGCATCGTTGTTCCCCGTCCTGTTATCGATGGCCTCTTAACTGCACTGCTCATCAGATTCTGCCACCCGTCAATGACCCAACTCAAACGTGTCTTTAGCAGGTACTTGTTCGCACTAGACATCGATAGGTCTTCTGAAACAGCTTCAGCGGCGTGTCACCAGTGTCAAGCCGTCAAGTATATCAAAACGTACTTGAACCCACACTCATCCACACAATCTCCGGCTGTAGTGGGTTCATCCTTCGCTGCAAATGCTATGCGCCGCTATCGCCAGTGTATCATCGTTTTTTTCGCGAGAGCGTATCTTCATACACTCTGTCGTCGCTTATTGACGGTGAACGACATGATCAGCTTCGCGACGCCCTTCTCTCCATGTGTGCTGAACTACAATTACTTGATGACAATCACAGTACGCGTAGACCCCGCTGCAGGATTTATTGCGTTGGTCAACGGCCCAGTCTTGGCACAACAGGTCATCCAGCTGGAGGATGGGCAGGTTAAAAACGTCAACAAAAATCCACAAGCCGAACACGCTATGTGAGAGCTGGGCATTGGGCTCCTGCAAATTTCTCCAGATTGTGGTCCCATACCAAAGGTTACACTCGCGCTTGCCACAGGGAACTTGAACTCTTGCATTCGCAGAGATGGGTTATCAGCCCGTGAAGCCTGGACACAGAGAAACTAAGTCACGACTGAGCAGCTACCGATCACAGATAGGCAACGTATCTTAAGTCTACACTCCAGCAGATTAGAAAACCATGCATACAGCTCCAATTCAAAAGCGCACAGACACGACCTACCGCCTGCCATCAGTATCTCCGTTGGCGACCTCGTTTACCTCAAAGGTGACAAAGACAAATGCAGACCACGTGATGGATACATTGTTAGGAAGTTCACGGAGTCTCAGTTCCGTAGCAAGACTTACGATGTTCGAATCTCCGATTGTTACAAGGTAACAGCTGCGCTTACCTCCCATCCCGAAGGCCCCGTTCGTGGCCAAGATGTGCGCTCTGATTCGTCATCTGAATCGGAGTCAGAGTCGTCTAGACCAGTCAGCCCTGTTCACCATGCAGCAACTTCAGAGCAGCCGGTGTTACTGTCTATGTCCGCTCCCCAGAAACCAATGTTGGCCTCCCTACGGTCAACGACCCGGAAACATCAGGTCCTCCTGGTCCTAGAAGATAAGGGCGCGCTCGCCAACTGCCTAAGTGGCAGACTAATGAGTGGATTTTGGACCATAATGACTGATATGTTGACACCTAAGCAAGATGTCGGTAGACAAATTGCTAGGTGTTTTTTAGTTGCAGTGTACATATAAGGTCATTTAAGTTTCGTACAATTACCTTTGCACGTTTTGTTTCTGTTGGCTTGATGATATAACAAATACTGTCTGCAAAGTTGATTAAATGTATTTACTGTTATGGTAAGCACACCTACCACATACTTTTAGTGGTTAGGCGGAGACGATTGAGACAATCACGCTAGTATTCTGTTATTGTATAGCTGTGATCTGCCGCCAGTATTCTGTCATTGCATAGTTATGATCTGCCGCCAGTATTCTGTTATTGTGTAGTTGTGATCTGCCGCCAGGTATCATCTGCGCTTTGTCGGTTCACACGTGCCAGTTTTGTAATTTGTTTGGAGCTTAGCATTGGCATTGGACGATGGACGACGCGATGAGCGATGCGATGCACGATGCGATGGATGATGCGCGATGCGACGGACGATGCGATGGTATACATTTTAAAGATTCCGTAATGAGCACGCTGAAAACGGGAGTTAAGCAGCCATTATTTTATATTTTATTAAACACATTAGTTGTGTGTTCAGAGCAAGTGATGATGGCTGATGACCCTGATTGTGCGTATAGGTTACACATCTGGTTATTGTGCACAAAAGATCGTGCGCCTGTACTTCTAAATATTGTCACGGGAGTCTACTGGGATTTAATTTTGCCAAAACAAATTGATGCCAGACAGGCAGCTTCTTTGCAAAAAACTACACATAGGGCCAAAATAGGTTACTTTATAACAAGATATATATATACCTATTCAACGGTTCACACATTTTATTTGTTAAACATATTGTTCCCATCTGGATATCCCTGATCGCAAGTATAAACACTATTTTGTGTGCCCCAGACATGATGAACCACGGACAGCATTTCTCAGTTGTATATTAAGCAACAGTTTTGAAGCCTCTCTGTTTAGAATGCAAAACATGTTATTTATGTCTGTTATGTCTAGGAAAAACTGACATATATTCCATGAGACTATCTTCGATACAAATGCAGTGATGATTGATGACTTAATCTGGATTCCGCAGTAGCACGTAAAAGCAGTGCAGCGCCGATGTACAACTACGAATAACAGTGCGACGTAATAAACAGCCGAAATTGACAGGCAGTTAACTTTTAGCAAGTCTACTAGGAGGTACACGGAGCGTCTACAATTCGTTTCACTTAGGGATCATCTCAGAACGTCGATGTCCGATACCAGCGAAATTACTTTCATCTGGCCTCAGCCCCCCACCCTCTCCCTCGAACGTAAACAATCAATCTGATTAATAACTCGCAGCAGAATGGCAATTTCATGTTCACACAGCGAACGATATTTTCCTTCCCCGTATAGTTCCAAACCTGTTGGTTTAAGGCTCCTTCTGTCATTATGTCCCTATCTGACTCTACAAACACACACACACACATACACACACACACACACACACACACACACACACACACACACACACACACACACACACACGCACGCACGCACACACATGCACGCACGCACGCACGCACGCAAGCACACACACCTACACACAATAACGCACACATACTTGTTTACTAATACCCGGGAGCATTGACTACATGCAACGTTAGTTAGACGGTACAGCTCGATTTTAAATGAAAAGCGTTTGGCTTCAACGGTGAAATTCATCCGGTTTATGGAGATTTTTTCTTAGTGCTGTCGCACGCCGGCGTCACTAAAACGCACAAATAAGCGCGCGCGCGTGTGCGTGTGTGTTTGCGTGTTTGCGTGTGCGTGTGTGCGTGTGTGCGTGTGTGCGTGTGTGCGTGTGTGCGTGTGTGCGTGTGTGCGTGTGTGCGTGTGTGGGTGTGTGCGTGTGTGCGTGTGTGCGTGTGTGCGTGTGTATGTGTGTGTGTGTGTGCGGTACACATATTGACACATACACTTTTTTGGAAAATAATTGTAAACATAATTTTTTTTATACCAAATGTGTTGTTTTCGAAATAATTGTAATTTTGTGTGTTTTAAAACGGGCACTTGTTTTTGGTTAAATCTCAATTAAAATAGCGGAAATATACTGGGCGCAGTTGCCTACGGTATGTTACTGTGTTGGGCGCAGGTATACCAGCCGCATGTCTGTGTTGGGCACAGATACTTGCAGTATGCTACTATCCTGGGACCGGTTTCATGAAGCATATACTTAAAGTTACGCAATTACTTAGCGTCACATGTTTGCGTAAACTCCTATGTTCGTTTATATTTAAAAAATCACGTCATTTACTAAGACAAACATCTTAGCGTTAGCAACGTTCTTAGGCGCCTCATGAAACCGGCCCCTGGGCGCAGGCATAGTCGTGTTTCTTAGAGCAATCACTAACACTGGGAATGCAGAAACGGTAGCTAAGAGAACAAAGCCGAGGAACTATAGTATGTCACAGTTGATAACGTAGCAGAATGGCCAGTGTAAAGGAGGGTTTCCGTTAGCTGTTATTGTAAAATAATGTTATACTGTATACACTATAATATATATTATAACATTCTGACAGCCCAAATGTGTTTTAGCGGAGCGTAAAAAACTTCTGAATTTGACTGTTCAAAGTTCAAAAAAATCGCCTACATACGCAAATTCCATATTGTTAGTACGCGGACAGTGCGTTCTCGGTCGTGACCCCTTCGAAAGAGGCGCACTACCCTAAAACAAACGGTTTCTTCCGTAAACATATAAATTTAAGCAAAGATGGTTATAATAAATGCCAATCATGGTTACTAAAATACATTTGGGTAGTAAATGTGTTGTAATAAGTAGAGTTTATACTGTACGGCATAATTTTACTTAACAAAAGAACATACACTCTGGTAATAGTTTTGGTGAGACTGCGCTTAATCGTGGGTTAATATGCGACATCTCGCAAGATCTAAAAAGGAAATTAAGTTTGATTTGAAACCAGCTGCCATTTTACTCTGCTTTCCAACGTTCCACCATCAGTTGATAGAAGTTAATGCTTATTAAAAACAAGTTTCATTTCCGCACAAATGACACTGGGTGTGTCGATAGATGCATACAATAGCGTCCATTACATTACGTCCGGGTGTTTCAAACTATACAGCATGTTTCCTTATTTTATAAATACACAAGCATTCACACCATATGTATCCCAAGAGTACAAGTTTAAACTAGACTAGGTGCCGAAATAGATTACTTGATAAAATTAAAGGTGTACCTATTCAACGATTCACACATTGTATTTGTTAAATATATTGTTCACATCTGGATATCCCTGATCGCAAATATAAACACTATTTTGTGTGCCTCAGACACGATTAACCAGGGACATCATTTCTCAGTTGTACATTAAGCAACAGTTACTTCCATCTGGCCTCATACCCCACCCTCTCCCTCGAACGAAAAAATTAAATCTCACTAATACCTCGCTACAAAATGGAAACCATCGATTTCATGTTCACACGGCGAACGATCTTTTCCTTTCCCGTGCAGTTCCACTCGTGTTGGTTTGAGGCTCCTTCTGTTACTCTCTCCTTGTCTGCCTGTCTGTCTCTATCTCTTTCCCCTCTCACTATCACTATCTCCTCCCCCTCTCTCTCTCTATATATATATATACATATAGCTCTCTATTTCTCTCATCTCTTGTTTATCTTTGTTTCTCTCTTTCTCTTTTCTCTCTCCCTCTCTATATATATCTCTCTCCTCTCTCTCTTCTCTCTCTCTTCTCTCTCACTCTCTCTCTCTCTCA
>OZ023206.1:45220054-45307517 GCA_963995525.1 Escarpia spicata | reverse complement strand
TTTGGCTTAGGGGACATGTTTACAACACTGGGAGCAGGTGCCATACGGTTACGACTATGAATGGATGCCACAGTTTAACACAGCTTCAGCCAGGTGCCCATTACAAAAGTCAGTTCAACCTTATACTTCCTGAGAGATTGTTAACCACAATTTTGCGAATTTGATTTCATACACCTTCTTAGGTGTTCTGTACCACTTTTTACTTACATCTCCTAGTCCGCGTCCAACATTAAATTCCCCTCGATCTCTCTCACCCACGCAGCTCTCAAACACGTGTCGCCATGTGACGTGACGCTATCACTTGGAATTTGGTTTCAAAGTGGAAGATTCAAATAAAACCTCTGATATCCTGAAAGCTGACATCTTATTCATGACGCGGATAAACGCCCAATGAACGGGCGACATTTAATCTCCCTTAACTGACTTTCGCTCGATTGCAAGATTTCGCCGGCAACAGAAAACATCCCTACAGGGTTTCCATCTCGAGGCGTCTTGATGCTCGAGGCTAAGTAACATTTTGCCTTCCGCGAATTTGCTGTGATGACAAGGCTAGCGGGTCACTCGGAAAGAAATAAGTTACCAGAAGTAAACAACACTTATATCGTTCACTACTTAATATAGTCTCGCTTGACCGATTCTCGCCTGGCTGCATGACATCGCCAGGAAGATAGTCTGGCTCAGAATCGCGTTTTGACTGCCCACTTGTTGACAGCCATGAGAGCTGCCACCAAGTGAATATGCGTGTGATTGAAAAGCACTAAACTGCGAAAACAAGTATAATTTCGGGTTATCTTTCAATATAAGGTTAATGTTAAATAGTTGTTATAGTATAGTTTTATCTAATAAAAATGTACGCTTATTTAATTTGTTATTTTGTAGTTGGCCGGTTTCATGAAGCACAAAATAACGGTCTTAACGCTGAGATGATTGTCTTAGTAAATTACGTTATTTTTTTAATATAACCGAACGTATACGTTTTCGCAAACACATGAAGCTAAGACGTACTTGCGTAACGTTAAGAACGCTTCATGAAACCGGCCCCCGAACGACAACTGGTATCAGTAAGCATACAATTGGATTATAAATAGATTTTCATGCCGTCTTTTTCTTCTTCCTTTTGAAGGGCTGGGCTCTTGCGAGCGTAATTAGCCCTGCTATGCATGTACAGTTGCATTATGGTGTAGCGGCCTGTGCGCCAAATATTAAAAATCATATTAAAACTATGGTAGATTAAAATAGTTTAAAATGCACTTTGGCATGCTCCTGGGGGTGAGCGATAAAACAACACATTTTATAAATGTGCGCTGTTGTGTGAGGTTGTGAAATGTTGAGGATGTTTTATAACATTCCAAGATTTATATATGTGGTAAATTAATAAATAGTTGTGATTTTTATTCGTTTTCAACAAAGACAATTTTATTGAAGCAAGAACTCATCGCGTACGTTTAACAACCAAAATGGCCCTTTCCATGAGATACTATAGCTGTGTGTTCATCAAATGCTTCCGAGTTAAATATTGGCATGATATTGTTGATTGTATTTTCAAATGGTTAGTTTGTGTTAGCTCAATTAAATACAAAATCCCCAAAAATTCCTTTTTTCCCTTTAATGTCACTGGACACGCCCGCTATAGGCTTGCATCAACTTATACTGGCAAAATGCACGGAGCTGTAACTAAACGATACGTTGCAATATTAGTACATATAATCGTGCTAGTAGTCCATCTGTTACATATTGACCCAGATTCTTTCCAAATGCATCATATTCGTTTACTCACTGCACGACGTACCCACCCTGTTCATTCAATAATACCTGCTAAAAGCATACTTTCTTACCTGCCCCTTTCAAAGTCGTCCCTGTTTTTATTGTCCAGCTCTTGGTACTGATCATCTTCGCTCAGCTTGATTTCTATGGTACCATCGGTACTCGCGCCTGGCTTGAGGCCGGTTTTGGTCTCTACACTAAATCTACACTCTACAACACAATACACAACAATATGTGTTTTGTCAATAAAGTCATTTAATGTTACCTCTGCGCGTGGAACAAATACAACGATCAGCTTTTACAGTATATACCACGAAAACGTGATAGCTCTCTCTCTCTCTCTCTCTCTCACTCACTCGATCACTCACTCACTCTCTCATTCTCTCACTCTCTCTCTCTCTCTCTCTATCTCACTCCCTCTTTCTGCCATTCACTCCCTCTCTCTCTCACTCGCTCAATCACTCACTCTCTCTCTCTCTCTCTCATTCACTCTCTACCTCACTCACCCTCTCTCTCTCACTCACTCACTATCTCTCTGTCTCTCATTCACTCTCTCTCACTCACTCTCTCGATCACGTCACTCTTTGTTACTCTTTGTCACTCTCTCCCATTCTATGTCTGCCTGCCTGCCAGCCTGCCTGCCTGCCTGCCTGCCTGCCAGCCTGCCTGCCTGCCTGCCTGCCTGCCTGCCTGCCTGCCTGCCTGCCTGCCTGCCTGCCTGCCTGCCTGCCTGCCTGCCTGCCTGCCTGCCTGCCTGCCTGCCTGCCTGCCTGCCTGCCTGCCTGCCTGCCTGCCTGCCTGCCTGCCTGCCTGCCTGCCTGCCTGCCTGCCTGCCTGCCTGCCTGCCTGCCTGCCTGCCTGCCTCTCTGTATGTATGTCTGTCTCTCAATCTTTATTTTTCTATCTCTCTCTCTCTCTCTCCGTTTCTGTCAGTCTGTCTCTGCCTGTCCCTGTTTCTCTTTATGTCTATCTCTCTTCTCCTTCTCTCTCTGTCTCTGTTTCCGTCCTCTGTCTCTGTGTCTCTGTCTACCCTGTCTCTCTTTGTCTCTGTCTACATCTTTCTGTTTCAGTCTCTCTGTCTCTGTGACTCTGTCTCACTGTCTCTATCTCTCTGTCTCTCTGTCTCTCTGTCTCTCTTTCTCTCTGTCTCTTTGTCTCTTTGTCTCTCTCTCTCACACTGTATCTGTCTCTTTGTCTCGCTGTCTCTATCTCTCTGTCTCTCTGTCTCTTTGTCTCTCTCTCACTGTATCTGTCTCTCTGTGTCTCTGTCTCCGTCTCTCTGTCTCATTCCCTCTGTCTCCCTGTCTCTGTCTCTCTGTCTTTCTGTCTTTTTGTCTCTCTGACTCTCTGTTTCTCTCTGTGTTTCTGTATCTCTGTCTCTCTATGTCTGTTTCTCTCCCTCTGTATCTGTCTCTCTGTATATGTATATCTGTCTCTGGCTCTCTGGCTCGTTCTGTCTGTCTCTATCTCTCTGACTTTGTGTCTGCCTCTCTATCACTCCGTCTCTCAGTCTCTTCCTCTCTCCCCCATGCTCTCTCTCTCTCTCTCTCTCTCGCTCTCTCTCTCTCTCTCTCTCTCTCTCTCTCTATCTATCTCTCTCTCTGCCTCCCTCCCTTTCTCTCTCTCTCTCCTCTCTCTTTCTCTCTCTCTCTCTCTCTCTCGTCTGCAATTATCTTCCATCCGTGGCTGTTCACCTTCACTCATATTATTCCGACCCAGTTCTTATATGATGTATGTAGCTTCTCTCCCGTCTCTATATCAGACAGGGGTTTACGGGACGCAATATCCTACTTTCTATAAGATTAGAAACAGCACCTGGACGCGTGCAATATAATTGTTACTTCCCACTGGACACATGCGTATCAATGACATATAACAAATATATATATTGAATATGAATGCTTTAACTTGGTAGTTTATCATCGAATCAGTTCGCGTAGTTTTGCGAAGCGCCTCTAGGGACTGATTCGCGAACCAGAATACCATTCCAATCCATGGGCGTGTCCGTTCAAGCTTCAAGGTTTGAGCACAGTCGCTGTGCGTTTTAAGACTTCCTAATTTACTAGAGCTATAGCAATGAAAAACTAAGCGACTTACGAATATACCTTTATATAACCAAACTCTTGTTATCGCCAAACTACGAAGACTTCCAACAGTGTTTCTTTTAATTGTTTGATCAGTTTCTCTTTCACAAAATGCCTTCAAATTCCTCCATGCTGCCACTCGTGCTTGCAGCCTCCTCTTGATTTATTTACTATTTCCTCCATCCTCACACATTGTACCGTCCACGTATACAAAGCTGTTCACTTGTGTAATGGTGTTTCCGAAAAAAATTTACACGCAGATCCACCTCATGTTCACCTATTTACATTATTTCTGTCTACGTCAGATTCACGCGGAGGCTTTCTTTTCTAAAGCTACCTTCGTCATTTAACTGTACCTTTCCACTTCCCCGCTCTGTATTTAAACAATATATGATCGACACCTCTCTAACATTAATTTTCAAAAATAATTGAATTCATTGATGACACTAAACTATCATTTGAAATAATAGCTATCTCTGAGACCTGGGTTGATCCAATCTCAACAAATTATTTTCCACTAAATGGATAAGATGTGTTTCACATTGTAAGTGATAACAGAAAGGGGGGTGTGTGGCATTACATGTTAACCAAAGACTCATTTCTACACTTCGAGCAGTAAACTGCAAGGTGATTGAGGACATATTTGAATGTGTCACTGTTGAATTGGATATAAAAAAACACAGAACACTTGGTCAGATATTGACACATTTTGTGAAAACATAAAACATTTCTTTACTGATGTTACGCCAAGTAAATCTATTTTTGTATGTGGTTATTTTAATATCGATCTACTAAAACAAGAAACACACAACGGACAAAACTTTTTTTTTTTGGTTTTATGAATGTTTTAGGTTTGTTTCCGTTAATATATAAATCGAGCCGAATTGTCTCAAACTCGTGGACTCTGATTGTCAACATATTTACTAATCAAACAAATTATTTTGTTAGAACTGGTTTATTTATTAATGACGTCAGTGATCATTTGCCGATGTTTGCTTTAAGTAATTATGAAATAGAGACACATAAATGTGAAACTTTTATATGTGTAAGAATTGTAAAATATGTTAATGTATGTTCGCTTATTGAAAATATGAGGCAAGAAAAGTGGGATGACGTGTTAGAAACTGATGCTGCAAATAAAAATTTTGTCAGTCGATTTAGTACTTTGTATTATTATCATAAAACTGTCCAAAGTGGCAGCGGTCATATACAATGCAAGTTGTTTCATTAATCAGGATTGAATGTATATATTATATTGTTCCCTGTTCTTGTCATATATTAGCTACTGCAGCGAAATATGGGGGAACACCTATGCCTCAAACATTGGGTGTATATTATATTATGTTCTGCAGAAACGAGTAGTTCGTCTGACCTGTGATGTAAAACGTTTGGAGCATACCAGCACCCTCTTTAAGGAACTGAGCATTTTGACGTTTGTAGACTTAGTTAAATTTAAGACAGCGATTATTGTGTACAAGGCACATCACAATGAACCACCAAATAGTTTGTAAACAATGTAATGTACAAGACACATCATAATGAACCACCAAATAGTTTGTAAACAATGTAATGTACAAGGCACATCATAATGAACCACCAAATAGTTTGTAAACAATGTAATGTACAAGACACATCATAATGAACCACCAAATAGTTTGTAAACAATGTAATGTACAAGGCACATCATAATGAACCACCAAATAGTTTGTAAACAAAGTAATGTACAAGGCACATCATTATGAACCACCAAATAGTTTGTAAACAAGGTTTAAACCGTATGTCTCAACACATGGTACGAGACAGAAAGATACCTTGCAGAGTCATCATGTGCGTACCACACAAACATTAATGTGCATTTCTGTTTGTGGAGTAAATCTATGGAATACCTTGCAATGAACCATTACCAGCAGTAGAACCATACAGGCATGTTTTATATATATAAGTTCTATCTTCTATATATGTACTAGAACTAAGAAAAAACATTAACATAAATCTAGCAAGACATTACATTGTGTAGGCATTGCAACTATAGTGGTTGGGGTGAACCATATATAAGCATTGCACTTCTGTTCACTCCCTTTCCTCCAACACTTATGATTACTGTTTGCATGTTGAAAATGTTGTATTTTTAAAAATAACGGGATGAATAATTCCTAAATGTTGTTGTTGTAAATACATTTTCCTAAAATACTTATTTACTAAGTAGACGGATGTCTATTAATTTATGACATATTACGATGAAAAGCACGTGTTTCTTATTTCATCGCTTTCATCCTATGTTAGAAAATAATTAATACAAATGTATTATCACTCCAGGTTAGCAACTGTAAGGTTGATGATTCACACAACATGTGTGCAGTCTTTCTAGTGACACTACAGTAGTTTATAGCACCGTTTTGTTATTTTGATTGACGAATTAAAGGACTTTCCACGAAAAACACCGGTATCCATACATTTTGGGAGAGGTAATTATTATACAAGTACAAATACAAGATCTTTATTGAAAATCTCAAAAAGGAGATAACTTTGTCTTGTGGTCTGTTAATACATACAAAGTACATAAAACATATAAAAGGCAGTCACAGTAAAAGAAATATAACTCATATTTTCACACATTCATCCCCTTACGCATATATTGATAATGGTATGACAAGCATAATACGCAATTTTTACATTGCATAACAAGATACAGTTATAAAATAAATCATCTCAATTTAACAAATACCATGTTATCACAGTCAGTATTTATCACAGTCATAAAGTAAATTCAGCACAGCATTCTAAAATATAAACCCCCTAAAATTATAAAATGGCTCAGTTGTAAATAATGTCTAAGATGTATTAATAATCTTGACTGACATAGAAACAAAACTACTCAATGTCTTCGCCTTCTTTGCAGTGAAAGCTCTAAGTCCCCTGCCCGATGGCAGTGTATCATATTACTGTGACAGAATGCGACACAAGTCACTCATGGTTTGCATACCCTTTCTCATAGCTCTCGTCTCATACAGCTGATTCAGTCCAGTCAGTATCACTCCCACAACACAACCTTATTTCCCTTATTAACAATATTGTTCAACCTGCCTCTATTCTTCACAGTCAAAGTGCCAAACCAGCAGACAAACTAATATACAATGCAGATTCAATAAAGCTGTGACAGAACATCTGCGTAGTCTCAGGACTCGCACCAAAGCCAAAACATCTCAGTCTGGACATGCGGAACATTCTCTGATAACATTTCTCTACAATGCAGTTGGTGTTGGATTCAAAGGTGAATTTATTATCCAAAAAATGCCTAGATATTGATACTCATTCATTCTCTTAGAAATGTGAAGTCTCACGGTTCATCCGTGAATCTCTCGAATGTTTTCTATTTACACAGGCTCACGGCCATGAGAGACGATGCTCACGGATTTTATTAATTTCATTTTATTTCAACCCTCGTTATAACAAGCCTCGTTAACATACAACGCGGATTCGGATATAGCGCGGTTGGCCGTAGACACAACATTTCTTCCAAGTTGTTGCTACGCTATCCATCACCAACATTTCTATTACGCTAAATGCGACTCATAGACTTCACCGCTGGCACACGTGCACCATGCTTGTTCCCCGCAGCGTCATTGTCGCCGCAGTGCGGGCTTGAACATTACTAGTTTTGGTGGCGGCGCTCCTGGTGGCATATTTTGTAACAACGTAAGGCGCCTTGCTTACGTCTCATTTCTTGGAACCTGTCCACATACATTCCACTGCGGTAGAAAATTATGGATGCTCCACAAGCAAAGAAGCGGAACAATTATGCGGCTGTATTCCAGCCAGAATGGATCCAGCTATTCGACGGCATAATAACCAAGTCGAAGCTTGACGAGCGTCACGCCTGGTGTACAATGTATTTGCGCGACGTAATTCATAAAGGTCGCGGCATCGGGAGTACATGAGCTTTCGCAGGCATAACAAGTCAATATTGCATACCAGGCAACTGAAGTCCGCACCACGAAAACACGCACCGATTACATCTTGTTTTCAAGGCGTGGGCGGGCACTCCTGTTTCGACCACGAAATTTGAGGTGATGTTCATTGAATTGTTGCTCGACTATGCCCGGATCGTGCGATCGCGAAGTCCTTTAAGAGCAAACGGACGAAGACCACGCACGTTATCAAGCGATGCTTGGCAACTGAGATGACGCCTGGCCGCGAAATTTGCTCCAGATGTCGATGGAGAGACTCTGAAAGACGAATCCGAGGACCACCTGTCGTCAGCACCGAGGTCGGGGGTCAGGAACGTCGTCGCGACTCCATCTGGGCTGATGTGATAGCGTTGAAGACGGCTCTACAGCAACTGTGCTTTCCCTTCGTGGTTCGCCTGTTGCATCCCCTGCTCAATCTGCCACACAGCTTCGCAGACTCCGAGAGAGCGTTCTCGATGGTTCGCACGATCCACACCGAGGCGAACAAAAGTTTGCACGCGGACAGGATTACTGCTTCCGTGCAATGCGAGATGAACTGTGACTGTGCTTGCTTTGACGTGACACCACAGATGCTGCGCGAGGCCAAGCGGGCATCCCATCAGTACAACCTGGAGCACCCCATGCACACTGCCCACAGGCGCCCAATAAATTGGCCAATGCAGTGCACACTCACTTGTTTTGTATTGTTTCGGTGTGTGTTTTTTACGCTAAATTTGTAAGGATGTTATGCTTATCTCAAGGATATCTGATCCAGATATCACTGGAAACAGATATTCAGACTCAGAGTTGACACCTTTGCTCTCTCCACAGTTACACCCTCAGTAACAACTTCACACACACACACACACACACACACACACACACACACACACACACACACACACACACACACACACACACACACACACACACACACACACACACACACACTTTCCATCTAAAGTATACTACAATTTTCGTGGTTTTGTCCACATTTATGGCTAAGTAGTTGTCCTTACAGTTACACCATCTTGTCACTTCAGTGACCAGGGCCCGAATGCATGCAGAACGGATAAAGTTAAACACGAATAGCTGGTATATTAACATGTAAATATTACATTTGTTCAACTAAACATATTCCTAAGTAATTTTTTCTTATTTGTTTACATTTTATGGAAATGTGATATTAACAATTGTTGTTAAATATTCATAAATGTTTACTGTTTAGTCACTAATTTTGTGAATTGTAAACATACACATATAAACTACGACTAGCATTTTATATCACATGTACTAGTGTGTTTTGTAACAAAGAATCGTAATTGTATTGTTCTTTTCATAATTATGTAGTCAATCTAATTAAATTGTTTCAATAAAATGTTTTACTTTATATTGTCTTTACTTTATTTCACATGCATTTCTAACAAAAATATGCAATTTAACGAGGACACTCATTACTGCAATACCCTCATGCAGACAAACAAGACTATCACATCCAGGGGTGGATCCAGAAATCGCGTCTGGGGGGGGGCACAAAAACCTCCACTGCCGGCCGAACCAAATGGTGTAGTCTAAATTTTGTCGCAAATGAGCAGCCATAACTTCAGCCGCCCCGCTGTCTCGCAGCTAGATTGGTGATATCGGGGGAGGGGGTTGTGCTGTTGAAACATTGTTGCCGCTGCGTCGCCACAACTTATTACTATTATCACTTAAACTGGGTCACATTTCAAACCACGGTCTGGGGGGCAAGGTCGCATAGGCCCATTATAAAAGTCAAATAAAAAGGCAAATAAAAAAACCTGGTGAAACTACCGGAATATGTTTTTCCTTTTAAATAATTTTTTTCCTTTTAAATAATTAAATACAAAGACTACATATAATTGATTTCAAATTAAGTTTTGAAATGTCCAATAATAGTAATTTTTTTTAATAAAAGTAATAGTTTAGGTAAATTGCATTACTGTTATTACTAAATTATGTACATATTGTGTTTGTTCAATGTATGATTATTAGTTCAATAATTATAATCGTTACGGATCATTTATAATGCATTTAGACTGTTACTATTATACCAAGCCTACTTAGGCTACTAGTCTACTACCATATACGACATAGACATAATATAGTCATAGTATCATTAACATAGGTATATGCCATAGCGTCGTATTGGTAGCTGATACCAGTCTATAGTAAACAACAGGGCCGAGCCAGGCCGCCAATGCCGCCATTGCCATTGGCTATGACTAAAAGGTAAACAACCAAATCAATTTAGTACACGCAACATTAATATGTATACGCCTAAATATACGTGATTATAGCTGAATAATTCAAAATAACTAACCTGTCTGGAAGAAGTTTTGCAAACGCAGCGTCTGTTCTTACTCCAGCACTTTCAAAGTTCTTAGTTAGATTTAGACTTTTGTGTCGTTCCACAAAATAAAAAAATCCATACTGGTTTTTCCCAAAGAAACCGTCTGACGCGAATATTGTCATTGTCTGCATAAGTTGCCCCTGTTTTCACTGAGTCAGTGCATATATTTCCGGGGACATCCCATCGCCGGCGTAAATGCAGTAAAATAAGAACGTGTTGTATAAAAACAAGAATGGCTTGATCGAGGCACCAATCCTGAGGGTCAGAGGTCAGTCTCGCCCAAATTCGCGAACACGATATGATTATATGAAATTTCCACTTCCAGATGCATGTCCAAGTTCTAGTAAGTGTTGCTAGTTTCGAATGTATCGATTCGAAACCCAATTCGAAATAGTTCGTTTCTTATTAATTTCACTAAAACGAAGTAAAGCATACGCACAAATGAACCAGTATATCAATAGTGAATACTTGATACGTTCACTTTTCGTGAAATTAGTCTGAAACGTGAGGAACAAAACAATCGAAATTATTTGAAATGATTGGGTAGTTTTAACTTATGTTTCCATTTCGTGTGCACAAGTCATAAATACGGCCGTGAATAGCAATCCGGTCGTGTTTAGCCATATAAGGAAGTCTTGGCAATGTCAAGGACGTGAGTAAAACGCGCAAACTCCAATGTACCTTAACAGTGCGAGTGATGTATTGTTAAAAAACAGCATCTTTTACGTAAATATGGCCTTAATTTGTCAACGATGGATAATGTTTTTAAAACTAACATTAAATAACTTTTTTAGATCACAGTGGCGCACCGAGCAACGATGTTTGGAATGGAGCCTAAATGTTATGATTTTGTCTAATAACATTACATTTTATTAGGTGCACCCTGGACACACAGTGGACATGTATTCGTGATTTCAAGGTATATTTAGTGTTGACTGTTGTTTTCGTCTGGTAACTTTTACCTGATTACCGACAACATCGTAGTTCTTAATTGATTATATCCCTTCCTCTTGTCGTTGACAAATTCATGCTCATTCTCTGACGAAGCGTGACAGTTGTATTCGAATTTGTGTTCCATCAAAATGTTGGGCGCACTTACTGGATCTGCGCAATCTGCGGGTGCGCTGGATTATGCAGCGCAAACGACGGATCTAACATAATGATACTTGTGTTTAGATTTACACATGGCTCAACTCCATCGGTTGCGTCTTTTAAAACTATATATGTGATATTAGTAGATAAGTAACCAGGCGATACCCCGAGTATATTGGTGCAGCTGCAACACAATCACTGAATCAGCATTATTCATTGTTGACAAATAATAATTCCATTAAATTAACTTCGTAAAAAGACCTTGAATAATGTGTATTTTCAGCAGTAGTAAAAAATTCAAAATTAACATTTGACAGTTTAACAAAATAACATTTGATGTTACATCATAATTGCAACTCTTAGTTTATACACAACTAACATGTGTAGGTTCAGCTTCAACGTATATGAGCTAGAATGCCAGTGTATATATACGCGCCATAACATAACTTACCAGTTTCCACGAAGATTGGGGGGTGATAAGTGATAACACATATTAATAAAAAAATATGATTCACTTATTTGGCCCTCCATTAAAAAGGTTGCCGATCCCTGTCTTTCACCATAGCATTGACGTTTCTGTATTAAGATATTATGGCCTATCGTGACGAATCCCTTAGAGAGGTCCAGGAATACACCTATAGTGTATGTTTTGTCGCCAATGTTACATTATACTTTATAAACTAAGTAAATTGGTGTCATATCTGTAGAATATTTTTTTCCTAAATCCACATTGCTTTTTATATATTATATTATGTTTGTTTAAAAAAACTGTACAGCATATTAGGCGTTTAAGTATTTTTGAGAAGCATGGGAGGATTGAAATTAGTTTGTAATTTTTGAACAGCTCAGGGTTTTCATTTTTATACCGTGGTATTTTGTTATTGTACATTTGTCTGGAACAATGCCAGACTGCAATGTGTGGTATAACATGTTGCGCAATATACGGATTAATGTTATCAACGCCACTTGTTTTGGATGAATTTAGTGATCTTACAATATTAGTTATTTCAACAGGATCAATGGGCGTACCAAAAAGTTAGCAGTATTATTCTGTATATATTGTGTTGGGTCATTTCCTGTTTTCGGTAGTTTAGCATTAAGGCAGTGGCCAATGTTTGTAAAGTAGTTATTGAACCGTTCCTGAATTTTCTTTTTGGTTTTTTACCGAGTGTACCATCAGAAGTAATAAATTTATCGTTTACCATAGGTTTTTTGTCTTTTGATTTTAAAACTTAATTTATGGTTCTCCATGATTTTGCAATGTTTTTATATAGGTCAAATTTTTCTTTAGAATAGTTTTTATTTGACTGCCTGATATGTGTCAGTTTATTTTTATAACTTTTATAGTTAACTTCATTTTTCGTAGTAGGGTTTTCTTAAATGTTTTATAAAAGTTAGTTTTTACTGCATGACATCAATACTCCATTAGAGAGCCACTCGTTTTTGTATATTTTTACGCTAATTTTTTTAGAGGTAAACATTCCTTAATTTTGGTGTCAAATATTTGGAGGAAGACATCATGCGCAGTGCAAGGATGTGGATCCTTGTACACCTCTTCCCAATATGTATTGTGTAACTGCGTATTTAATTTCTTAATATTTTCTGATTTACTCATACGTTTGTAAATAGTGTATTTTTGTGTGTGATCTTATTCCGATATTATACAAATTAAATACTGGAAAGTGGTCTGATATGTCATTATGTAAAATTCCGGATGTAATGGAACATTCCTGAATGTTGGTTATAATATTACGTATGAGTGCGGCTGTTTGTTGTGTGACTCTAGTTGGTTTATTAATTGTTGGGTAGAATGCAGTAGCAAACATGTTATGTTCAAAGTTGGATGTTTGACTGTTTGTGTCTGTCTTGAGTAAGTCAACATTAAAATATGCCATCAATATGCATTTTTTCCCGTTCATTTGAAATTTGTCTTAACGCTCTCGGCCCGCTGTCGGCCCGCTGTAGGTGTGCTATCTGGAGTCCAAGGCTTTATCGATGTCATGATAGTACACATTTGTAATGCCAATGGCTTTGCTATCCAAGGGCAGGAATAAGACAAAAGTTAACTAGAAGAATAAACTAACAAACAATACATCGTTTGTATATTTCTAATAAAATGGTTTTACCGTATAATAAAACAATGTTTTCCAAATCAAAATTAGACAAACTATACCAATTATCCCGAAGCAATGAAGCACGGTACTTTTGAGAGTGGAATATAAGATGTACTAAAATATAGCCATAGAGCAGCTGACTGAGATGGTTATTGCATCAAGACGGGTGCAGGACGGAAGACTTATAACGTAACTGTGTGTTTGCCTCATGAGCTCAAACCCAGCATGACGGCAAGCAGGGTGACTAGTGTAGTGCAGCTTAACATAGTAGTACTTACAAGATGCAACAAGCAAATGTGAAGTAAACTATCTAAAACAACTTGAAATGTGGTCATTATTCAAGTATGGTATGTGTATATTTTGTCGTTTTAAACGTGTAGTTGTACAGCAAAATATAATAACATTATATATAATTATGTAAACAACTGTTACGTATAACACGGATTTAGGTCAAATAAGCATTTAGAACTTAGGCTTTGCAAATAATAATTGTCGATGTTTATGATAGTATGGCAAAAACATTAAATGAAGAACATAAGTGTTAGTTACCATAGCCTAGACAAATAACATTAACAGTTCATTTGTTACACATAACGTAAGTTGTTTCACAAGTACGAATTCCAACCCAATTCGATGTGTATGTATGGTATTTATTTATTATAAACACGGTAACATCGACGCCGTCGAACAAGAGGTCATCGTACTCTGCGGTTCACTGCGGCTTGGAAGGAGTGTCGTCATTCGTCTGCCGAACATCATCTCGCCTGGAGAAGGTAAGTTTGTCTCTACAGGTGTGGCTCGAAGACTGAGCAACGCGAGCTGTACGTCATCACCGTTCTTTTTGAGTCTTCTTGATGATCGCCTTGAGATGCCGCACACTTCTCTCAATGAAGCCTTTACTGCGAGCATAATGTGGAGAACTCGTCACGTGTTGGATATCCCAGTCTTCAGTGAACTTCTTGAATGGCTGTTCAGCTTATTGCAGGCCGTTGTCGGTCACCACCTCGTCTGGGCTTCCGAATAGCGCAAAGTATGACTTCAGTCGATCTGCGATAGCTTTGCTTGTCACTGGAGCACGTAGCTCGTCGACAGCGGATATTTGGTGTATCGGTCTGTGATCAGAAGATAGTGTCGGTTGTCAATTTCGAACAGGTCGGAAGCAATGAATTGCCACGGACGTGAAGGCGTTTCATGCGCGATGAGTGGTTCGCTTACGTTTGAGACTTGAAGCTCTTGACACGTCTGGCATGCTCTGCATACTTGGTCGACATATTTATTGATGTCTAGCCAATAGACACAGTCACAGGCTAGTCGTCTTGTTTTCTCGATGCCTTGATGACCGTCATGTAACTGCGCAAGTATGTCGCTTTGCATGCAGCTAGGAATGACGATCTGTCGTCCCTTCAACACCACGCCTGCCTCGATGGCGAGCTGGTCCCTGAATGACCAGTATGGCCTCAGGTCGGTTGGGAGTTCCTTGATGTGCTCAGGCCATCCATGATGTATAACATCCTTCAATCTGTTCAGTGTAGGGTCTTTTGTCGTATCGTTTCGTAGCATCGCACGCTTTGCTACCGGGAAATTTATTAACCCGATGAGAACTTGGCTTGTGTCATCCGCTTCCAGTTCGACCCCATCGACTCGTTCGTCTAGTTCGATGTTTTGGTTGTTCTCTTGATTTGGCAAACTGCTCAACGTGTTGGCAATAACCATTTGTTCGCCTGGCCGGTACACGATGTCGAAGTTGTACCCTTGTACCTTCACCATCATTCGCTGTAGTCTCGGTGGTGCTGCATGCAACGGTTTAGCACAGATCGTCACGAGTGGCTTATGGTTTGTTACCACAGTGAATGACATGCCGTACACATAAGTGTGAAACCTTTGGATTCCGTACACAACAGCAAGCGTTTCACGTTCAATGTTGCTGTACCGTGATTGACATTCAGTCAGTGTTTTGGAACCGAAAGCAACCGGTCTGCCATCTTGGATCAGCACGGTACCAAGTCCTTTTTGTGAAGCTTCTACTTCGAGTATCAGATCGCCAGTCATGTCATAGTACTTGAAGCATGCGTTCTCAGACACAGCTTCGCGAAGATCGTCTACCTGCCGCTAGTACCTGCTGCCCCACGTCCACACCGCGTCTTTACTCAGCAGTCCACAAAGCGCGCGTGACCTTGCAGCAAAGTGTGGGATGTATTGTGACAGATAATTCATCATGCCGAGTAACTTCTGTAGGTCTTCCTTTGTCTCAGGCGTTGGCATCTGTCGAATGTCTTGGGATTGATGCCATGTTCTGTGTATGTGTTGCCATAGAAAGATATTGAGTCTCTCCTGATGACGCACTTGTCGCTGTTGAAGACAAGCCCTCGTTCAGCTGCTCCCTGCATCATACAGATCAGATTGGCATCATGCTCTGCAGCATTCTTGCCATGCGCACACACATTGTCAGCGATGCTCACGACGCCTGTCAATCTCTCAAGAATCTCATCCATCCTTGCCTGGAAGATGTTTTGTGATGTGCTTAGTCCAAAGGGAAGTCGCATCCAGCAATACCTCCCAAATGGAGTGCGACATGTGATCAGCAATTGTGACTTCTCATCGAGGTGTACTGCCCAGTAACCTGCTTTTGTATCAAGCTTACTGAAGACAGTACGGTTTGAGAACTCTGGATTCAGTTCTTCTCCTGTTGGGATCTTGTGGGGACACCTCATCAAGGTGTCATTCAGTCTCTTTGGATCAAGACATATTCGAATAGATCCGTCTTTCTTCGTTGAGAACGCTAGGCTGGAACACCAGTGCGTATGTTCGTCTACTTTGCGTATGACTTTTTGCGATAGTAGTTGGTCGATCTCCTTCTTCAACTTGTCTTTGATGTGCACACTACACTTCCGTGGTGCATCCATGAATTGTTCCGCATCTGCTTTGAGATGCAAGATTGCAGCCCCAGGAAAGTTTCCAAGTGTGTCAAATTGCTGTGGATACGCCGACTTGAGATCATTGATGTCGTTTATTGCAATGTTTGGCACAGTCGTTCGTTTAGTAGCATCTGCGACGTCTGTGTTTCGATCTGTGCTGTTGTGAACACGATCAACATTTATCGTTACTAGATGCAGACGTTCACACGTAGAGAGACCAACAACAGCAGGTCCATCTACATCAACAACATAGAATGTCTCTTTGTCCCACGCATATGTCTTGTAGTGGCATGGAATCTGGAAAGTGCCAATACATGGTATACATTGTCCATTGTATGAGGTCCTTCTAACATTGTGTACTGGTGTCAGTATCTTGTTCATTGCAGCTTTTTCGCCATACATTTGCCTGAACGTGCGCAATGGCAGTGTTTTTCCAGATGCACCAGTGTCGATTTTTGGTCGCAACGTATAGTTGTCATGAGGTAAACAAGGAGCTTGCACGTCGAGTGTGGAGAACACCTCACACCGAAACTATTGCGGGTGTATACAGCTCTCACTGATGACCACTTCGCTATATTACCGCGATTACCACGTTTTTGTCCGTGTTATGTTATGTGCTTGGGGTGTGCGTGTCGTGCGTCATCGTCATTTCTATGACTCGAGCCTTTACTCTTACAACACTTTGCCCAGTGTCCACGTTTGCCACACACACGGCACTCAGTATTGTAAGCAGGACACTCTCGTGGTTTGTGTTTGGTGTTACACCGCGTGCATTTCACGTAACTGTCACGTGTCACGTCACGTGCTGTTCTACCTCGTGCTACACCATGTACATCAATCTGCTTGTCACTCAGTTGTTTTAGTTGATGATTACCTGCAACAATCGCTTCATACTTCCTACCCTCTGATAGTATGTCAGTTATGCTGTAGCCCCGTGGCTTGCTCAAGAGATCTTTCCTGAATTCGTCGTGGGGGGTGCTAGCAATTACGAGTTCTATTACTCACTTTGCGAGCTCGACATCCACAAAATTGCACTTCTGACCCAAGGTCCTAGCCCTGATAACGAACTGATCAAGTGTCTCACTAGATTGCTGTGCATATCTCATCAGATTTAACCGATTTATTCTGAAGTTTATGTTCACTTTCAGCTGGCTTTCGAAAAACTGCCACAGTTCTTCTGGTTGTCGTTTTTCTTCGTCGTCGAGTCCACTGACATTCAAACGTCGCAATCGTTCGTCTCCGATACCTCGGTAGATTCTAGACTGCGCTCCGTCTCCAACGATGTTTTTGTCTTCTAGGTACAATGTCATCTTTTATTTAAACATTTATATAGCGTCTCCTAAATCTTCACCCGTCCAACTCATGAGAACGATAGGTTATTAACGACACTGTTCAGTTCCGTTTATTTGCAGGTTAAGTGCACCACCTGCCGACCAACATTGTACTAACGCAGCGACACCAGTTTTATTCTTTTGCAGCTGCCGGCTTCAGGTGCGCCACCTGGCGATTATCATTGCACTAGTGCAGCGTCGTCGATCCGTCCTTGCATGCTCTTTCATCGATCTTCGGTGACATTATTTTGTTTATGATCTTTCTTGGCTTCTCACCACATATGTCTTCATGTTCGCACGGTTGTTTCCGCTGCCACCATGTTGTAGTACTTGTTGGTATACAGTTGAAAAAAGTTGAAATGAATTTATTGTTGAACCCGAAGAACTCGTTGCCACAAGGGCGGGCGGAAGTAAAAAGAACTAATAACCAAGACTATAATTTGATATTCCTATCTATAGTCTAATATGTAATAAACGTAATATCACACCATAGGTTTGCTATCTTTGTTATCAAGAGAGCGACACAGGAGCTCTCTCGTTCGCTCTGGTACTCAAGACGGCGTACTCAGTTGAGCAGGTACTCAATACGTTTTATTACCACCGTGAGCACGGATTCTCTCTCGAGTCTGAACATGATGTTGACTAAGCACCGAGAACGGTTTGTAAACTCGGGCCCTGCTGCTTAAATGACTGTCTGTGTTTGAGAAATCACCATACATATACATAGCATAGCTGTCAAGACGCGGTTTACGAAAAAGGCTTCACAAAATATAATACGTTACCGTTACTTTTGTTCGTAAGGCTTCTACCACAACTCTCCATAAATACAGGAAGCAGCATAAGGCAGATATGTACAATCTTGAACCGGCTGCAGAACATAACTCGCGTTGTCAAGTCCGGAGGCTTCCTACAATCATCTATTACACAAACGTAACTGTATCGCAGCAAACCTGATTTGAAACTGGAAGTTGCTACCCGCCGGTTGAAATTGCTGCATTCAGTACGTTGCCGTGCCTACGTCACAATCAAATGTCCGTGCGTGTCCTCCGTCAAGAATTGCCTTTGCCACCATTGTGGATACAACACAATACAATAACTTTATTGTCTGTTGGGATACAGAAAATGTATTTTAGGCTTGTATATTTTATGACTAAAAACATAGAGTGAGAAGTTTAATTTCTCATATGTATGTATACAAGGTTATATTTGGCGGAGGTAGATCGTAGAAATTGGTGGTGCAAAAAAGTTGATAAACAAGTGGAAATACTGATTGATAAGTATTATTCTTGCCTTAATATCATTCAGAAAGTTGCAATAAACATATATTGAGTAGCAGTTGTGCTTAAAGTTAGTTAGTTAAAGTATTTTAGAACACCTTAGTATAGTGAGTGATAATAGGGTAACTCACTTAGCCTTCGATAAGTTGTAAACAAGATTTAACAAACCTGATTATGTGGTAGAATATATAGGAGATAAAGTAACAACCATCAAACTACTTACATAAGATAATATATGTGTAAGCCAGTACTTGCTAGATATTTTGATTATGTAGCATTGTTGTTAAAATTAAGCAAGGGCGATAGTCGGGCGGTGTAACCTAAATAAATAAAGCAGCCTAACGTTACGTAATTGATTGTATTTAAACTAGGTCACTACCGGTAATGTTAGCGTTCGTGACAGGATAAATAGTCGGCTATGTATTTGAAATTTGTAACCTAAAGTGTGCTGTAATACACAGGAAACAGTCTTTATAAAGACTAAGTTAGTTAAGTTATTAAATAAATTCAGATCGGGATATGGCGCCTTGCAAGCGGCAAGTCAAGGCAAAGCGACACTTGGTGTGCGATCACTGCCACAGCTGGGTAGATTTTGTATTGTCCGGCTGTGTGAAGTCATGGGCAGAAATCATGGAAGAAGGATTCACCTTTCAGTGCATTGGGCGTTGGAAGGTGGAGTGTCTGCAGAAGGAGATAGTTAGGTTGACATATATTGCGAAGGGAATGGTGATGGGAATTAGCAAAGAGGCAGATCGAATAGAGAGAGAAGACAGGGAGAGAGGTGAGAATACTGCAAGACTGAAGGAGAATAGCAGTGGCAAGAAAACTGAGGAAAGGAGATTGAGAGGAGGGAAGGTGATTGGAGGGGAAGAAATTGGAAAATCGACAACAGAAAACGTGACAAGCGTGAAGATGACAGGGAAGAAAGTGACCGTAGAGAAGGAGGGAGGGAAGATGGAACGGGAGAGGAGAGAGGAAAATGAGATGGGACGAAAGAAGAAGGGACAAAAGGAAGTAAGGGCAAATGTGATAGAAGAGAAAAAAGATAATAGGGACGCTGACAGGACAAAAGGTGACAATAGAAAAAGCGACAGGAAAGAATGGAGCGGAAGAGAATGTGACAGGAGAGAATACGACAGGGGGAAAGACAACAACCAGACAGATGCAAATCAAAGAAGGAGCTATTCTAAGGCAGTGATTGAGGGGGCAATGAGGAAAGAGAAGGTGTTTATAGGCGACTCCAATATCAGAAAGACGGACAAGACACTGAGCTAGGGGAAGGACGTCGTTGTGTGTCTACCGGGGGCTAGGATTGAACATGTGATTGACAGGGTAGAGAAGGTATTGGGACATGGCAAAGTGGGGGTCTATACTGGTACATGTAGGAACAAATAATGCAGACATTGAGGGAACAACTGCGATAGTACAGAAGTATAGACAGTTAGTGAGAAAGCTAAAGAAGACAAGAGTTGAACAGGTTAATCTGTCAAGAATTTTGCGAGTAATGGGAGGAAGGGGCAACGTATAGAAACTGCAAGAGGATGGCGATCAACGCACTAATTGAGCAGATGTGTGAAGACAGGGTGGATTCACAGATTTATGGGGATACTTTGTTGGGAGGGAAGACAAGTATATGAGAGATGGCCTCCATCTTAGTGGAAATGGGCAGCAGTTGTCTCAGAGAACCTGTTGTGATCTGTTGACAATGGGACAGATTGCATCTATTTAAACTAGATTCGCAGGGGAGATTCAAAGAAAAGCCAGAAATGGAGGCATAGATAAAGACAGCACAAATAAATCAGCAAATAACAGTTTGGAAAACTCTTCTGAAGTTGGATATAAATGTGTTTGTTTAAAGGCAAGGAGTATAGTAAACAAAAGAAATGAACTAAACATTAAGGTAGAAGATATTGACCCTCACATAATAGGTATAACCGAATCCTGGACCACCACTGATATATCAGATGCTGAATTGGGACTGACAGGATATGTAATGTTTAGAAAAGACAGATTAAGAAGAAAGGGAGGTGGAGTTATAATATATATTAAAGAATCTATCCAGGCTTATGAAATAAAATTAGAAACATAAGCAGACTGGAAAGAAGCTGTTTGGTGTAACATAGTTACAGGAAACTCAACGTTAACATTTGGGTTAGTTTATCGAAGTTCAAACGTAAGCATAGAAGAGAATGAAAAAATACAAAACGCTATAAGGGAAGTAAGCAAACGGGACTGTATTATTATCGGGGATTTTAACCACGGGCATATACGATGGAAATCTCTACAGAGTATGGGGAGTGAGGATCACAAGTTTTTAGTTTAAGTTCAAGATATTTTCCTTTCTCAACATGTGCTACAACCAGCCAGGGGTGAGAATGTGTTAGACATAGTTTTGTCTTCACAGAATGAATTAGTTGACAATGTCAAGATATGTGAGCCACTGGGGAGTAGCGATCACAACCAGATACATTTTATCATCAAAGTAAAATCAGAAAGGAATAATAAAAAGCAGTAGAAATTAGTAGAAGAAATTGCCACAAAGGGATGTATAAGGAAATGAGGAAATATGTAGCAAATATAGACTAGAATAACACACTGAAAAATAAGACAGCAACAGAATGCTGGAATATATTAAAGAGTGAAATCAAGTACATAGTCGATAAATTTGTACCCTTCAAAAACAAGGGAAACGATCCGAAAAGAAACACACATCGAAAGAAGCCATTAGAAAAATTAAGTATAAACAAATGATGTGAAAGTCATATAGATGTACTGGAAAGTATGAAGACTACAACAGTTATAAAGAAGCACTTAACCAAGCTACAGCTAAAATTTGAAATTCAAAGAGAAGCTATGAACAACAATTAGCTAGTAATATAAAACATGACGGCAAGAGTTTTTATGCGTATGTTCGAAGCAAACAGAAAGTTCAAGATAAGGTCGGTCCTCAAGAAGATAGTGCAGGAAATATAATATCACTGGGATTCTCAATGCCAGAAGACCTGAATGAGTACTTTAGTTCAGTGTTTACCAGAGAAGATATTGGTTCACTGCCAGTACCAGAGGCTAAGTTCAAGGGGGCAGATTCAGACTATTTAGGACAATTAATTGTAACCCCGGAAATGGTAGCTACGAAAATAAAGGCTATGAAGAATAATAAATCACCTGGAGTGGATGGGATTCCACCCAAACTACTATTGGAAATTGTAGAACAAATTAGCGTATCGCATGCAACAGTTTTCAATTTGTCATTAGAAGAGGGAGTGGCTCTTTTAGAATGGAAAAAGGCAAACATTATACCGTTATTTAAAAAAGGTTCGAGAAACAAGTCAGAGAACAATAGACCAATGAGTTTAACATCAGTGATTTGCAAAGTATTAGAAAGACTAATAATTATGAAAGATCACATGGTGGATTTTCTTGTTAAACAAAACTTGATAAACCCATCTCAACATGTTTTTTTTTAAGCGAGGTCATGCTTAACAAATATGTTATGTTTTTTGGAAGACATCACTAAGTGGGTAGATGAGGAATCACCAGTATATATCTTCTACTTAGATTTTCAAAAAGCTTTCGACAAAATACCACATCAAAGATTACTGCTTAAACTAAAGGCCCATGGCATAGGAAATGGTATATTAAACTGGATAGAACAATGGCTGATTGACAGAAGACAACGTATAGTAGTTGATGGGGAGGCTTCAAACTGGAAATCGGTATTGAGAGGGGTACCACAGGGATCAGTATTAGATCCGATGTTATTCTTAATATATATCAACAATTTGGATGATACAATAACAAGCAAGGTGTTGAAATTTGCGGATGATACAAAAGTGTTTAGAAAGAATAAAAGTGATGGAGATAGACAGCATTTATCAGATGATCTTGACAGGTTGATCAAATGGTCTGAAAAGTGGCAAATCCTTTTGGGAAATGTATATGCCTCCACACAGGACATGGGAACGAAGAGGTAGAATATACAATAGGGGTACTGTACTAAGTACTACTGTAAAAGAAAAGGACGTATAAGAAAAAATAACTAATAATACCGCTGTACAAAACAATAGTTAGTCCTCATTTAGACTATTGTATTCAAGCGTGGAGGCCATATCGCAGGAAGGACATATATATATATGCTAGAAAGAGTGCAGAGGAGAGCAACTAAAATAATACCAAAACTGAGGGATCTTACTTACGAAATACGCCTAAAAATGCGGTTTAACAACACTAGAGACCAGAAGATTGAGAGGAGATCAGATAGAAGTGTTTAAAATAATGAATGGTTATGAAAATATTGATAGAAATATTTTTTTCTCAGCTAAGAAAGGTAGAAGGACTAGAGGACATGAAGTTACATTAGCAAAGGAGCAAAGTAGATTAGATATAAGAAAGTTTTCATTTTCACAAAGGACTTTAAATGAATGGAACAGATTATCTGCTGATTATGTGGGTGCTAGTAGCGTGAATATGTTTAAACCTAAAATCGACACATACCTCAGACGCGCGGGATACACATAGATAAAAGTGTCGGACTCTCGATTAGCCAAAGGGCTTCCTTGTCCACCTGCCACCTAGAGTTATTTCTCTGGTTGGCAATCTTTTTAAATCTTGTTAAAGGTTAAGATAAGTATTAAGAGCGAGGTTGTCACATAATATTCATATCACATGCACAATAGGATATAGTGATAAATCACATACACATAGATAAGTAAACCACAATAGATACGTAGATAAGTAAATAAGTAAACCACAGGAGGAAATTATCTATCATAAACGTATTACTGTAAACAATCAAGCTAATTCATGGTGTCAGAGTAAATGCATTATAACATGGTAAACATTTTATCACAGATGATAATTATTCAATTAGACACATATGTATATATACATATATATATATATATATATATATATATATATATATATATATATATATATATATATATGTATATATTGGAAGAGATTATTATGAAGCCACAGTCATGCCTGAAATGACGTTTAAATATAAGAATTGCATTACAATTGTTGCATAATTCAAATCAAACATTTTTGCATACAGTTGTCACTTTATACGTTTAGCCGGAAGTTTTTGTTATAAAAAACATTTTTGTGGCCAAAATGACAACAAAATATACGACGGAAAGAACGATTGCACCAAATATTCGGCATCCTTTTTGATGGCTTGACGGATGTCTTGCTAGACAACAGGTAACGTGATGGATAGGTTAATTACGTAATTATTTAGGTAAATGTCTGCTTTAGCACTGACATGCATGTGACATATTTAAGTCAGTTTTTTTTAACGGAAGCCAGTTAGTACCATTAAATATCATTTAATTACGATATACTATATCGTAATTAGGAGATGGGAGTTATAATTGAGCGACAGCTATTAGTCCACTAGCCTTTCTATATAAGAACAATCAACTTTATAATAATTTGGGTTGAATTTTAGAACAGTACTTACAATTAGCTAATTATTGTTATGAACAGGAAATCGATCGTTGTAATTTTGCTGCGAGGTTTTAGTCAGATTTTGGCAATTGTTAGGAAAATACGAAATTTTTTATTAAGTAAATTAATGTAATATTATACTATTAAACGGACATTTCTTAGTTTATCTAATGATTTTGTGAACATGAAACAAATCGTTTCAATTTTACTTGAAGTTTTAGTCTGATTTTGAGCTATTTAAAAAATAAATTGCAGTATGGTGATTAGATGCATTAGGTGCAGTAAATGCGAGTGTTGCAGTGTCGTAATCTGTGTTCTATCTGCGTAGTCAGGGTTTTCATAATCTCCGACCGCGTGGCAACGTTGTGAGCAAATGTGGGGGACAGCTAACTGGTAGGTGTTGGACAAACTATAGTAAGTGCACAGTACGTCATACATAATCTTTCTGATGGAAGCTAGAATTGCTGAATTGGGAGAAACAATTATAACACTGCAAGATAAAAGTTCTGCTTCTACTTATTCTCTACAGACGTAGTTTCGTAAACTTGCTGACACAGCAGAGCTCCCTGGTATATCATTCCATCCATCCATCCGTCCGCCCGTCCGTATGGTGGTTGGTCGCTTGGCGGCGACAGAGATGCGCCCACGGCTGACTAGAATGTAATCATATCTTTATGTAACATTGGCAACCTCTCCCGGTAACAACATAATGCATTGAACACGTATTAGTGATACTGGCATTGATTATTATGAATAATTTGCAGTGACCCTGGAAAGACTATAAGGACGTGCGCCGAATTGAATTTAATAAGACTGTATCGCAAAGGTAGTGACGTCACTCGCACACCCTCTATAAACACATAAATTGTACAAGTTATGCACATTATATTCTAAGACAACGTTTTTGATATGCATTGACACGATTATCCAATAACTATGAGCCTGTGACGATACGCATTGATTGTCCACGCGAAATCCCCCGGGAAATACCCGAATATCGCGATCGTTTAATTTTCAATTTAAAGGTACACGTTGGTAGAGCCATCTCGTGGATAGATAAAGAAGTTCACGCTGTGTTTTTCAGATTGTAGCCATCTGAGACGAAACTAAGTGCATATGTTTTCAAATAGTACTACAATAGCGTAATAAAGACGTAGTACTTAATACATCTTTAAAATAAATCGCTTGTTAATTGTCGAAGCTTTATTTTAACGATAGTGGTGGCGCCGACTAGCGATCGCTGATAGCGGAAATGTCAATGCTTCCTGGTTGGCTCTAGTTAGGGAGAGTCGAGAAAATGAGTAATTTGGTTTGGTTGAGTTTTCTAAATGTCTCGAATGTTCGTTGTCATTTACTGGGTAAGATGAACATATGAAGCAGCATTACATTACATGGCGTATATGTCAAGTAGCAGTGATTTGGTTGTAGTAACTCTAATTCAGCGGTTCTCAACCTTTTGGCTTCCAAGGCCCCCTGATTCCAATAAAATTTCCACTGACGCCCACTAAAGCCCCACAACATTATGGCACCCAGAGCATGTTCATTAAAAGGTATGTTTTACAGCGCGGTACCCAGTCTGTGTGAGTGCTCAAAGCTCTTTACACTTTACTCCAGGTAGATATGTTCAATGGACCACCATCTCGACTTCTCCGGGAATCATTCAGCCACGCTGCAAGTAATGCTCGACGATTATTCGTACATAAATATCCACCACTGTCTATATCCATGTACTCACGTATACAGCTGAGTGAACTTGAGTAACATCGAGTGAACACAGTAGCCTCTCAGTAATACAGCCAATTAGCGGGGAGAGATATGACTATATTTACGGAAAAGCCAGCCTCACACAGGCAGGTGGTGCTAAATAGTATCAACCCCTTCGTTGCTGCATGTTGACATACCTGGATCTCAGATTGTTTCCAATTACACTTCGTTTAAATGAGCTCTCAGTGTGCCATCAGATAAGTCAATGAGTTCTCCCAAGATTATGGACGGGGAACTGGCTGGAAGTTCTTCCTCAATGTTCTCAGCAAATGTCTATGCAATCCACTGGTAAGAAACTGCTTGTTGTTCAGGGACATCACTGTTAAATTTATCCAAAAACCTTGATAGGTGCACTGTTACGTAATGTACGAATCTATGTTTCTTCCCAAATTGAATGCGTGCGTCTGTTGAAACACGTCAGTAGTTCCTGATGAGGCACGTTTTCGATACCTAAAGTTTGTTAATGCTTCGACTCGTTCATGCTTTGTTTGCCCCGCATCGTTTTAATGCGTTTGTTGGTTTATTCCAATGAATATGTCTGCAAGATACCTGAGTTGAAACTACTCTGTATATGATAATCGTTGAGCTTTGCGTTTAGTCTTTATGTTTCAAATGTTATACAGCTGTAGTAAGAGGCTGAGAGTAGTCTCGAGAGACGACGCTGATATGCGCCCAGTTGTCAGCTTCTGGAAGTTCGTTATCGTCCGCTATGTCTGCGCAGACCAATTTAGTAGGGACAGTCCCTGTATACGGTTGTGTGTTTGGTAAACATGATGTGTGAATATGTACAATAGATACACGATGAAACAATTGGCAGCTATACGTGAGTATTTAAGAAGGTTTTAAGGACCTCAGATGAGGCGCCATTAAAATGAGGGACTGAAGATGCTGAATCACTTCAGGTTATTAGTGCCCCTAGCGACTGTTGACCTACTTAATGAGATGAGGTCACATCCCTTAATTATCGCTCACCCCCTAGCGAGTGTTGGGGACCTCGTATCAGTGCGTGCGTGTATGTGCGTGTAACGGGGGAGTTAGGAGTATGGAGGAGTGGTGGACAGCTAATGACTATGGATGGATAATGACTATATCTTATTTTAGTGCATGTATGCGTGTGCGTGTAAGGGAGGGGTATGGACGATGGTGGACCTTTGATGACTACCTTTTTATGTATGTGTGTTATTGCATGTACGCGTGTGTAAGGGTCATCTTTTTTGTGTGTCATCGCGTGCATGCGCGTATGAAAAAAAAACCGAACAAAACAAGGTAGTGTACGAGTGCACACGTATTTTATTGACTAAAAATATAAGCGGATAATGATTTGACTTGCGGGTTTTTTACGACCACGCCATCGGCTCGTGCATGCATGGTACGACTTACGGGTGATTTAACACCTCGACAATGGTCCACAGATTACGGGTAACTTAACACCAAGCCACTGGCTCCATTAATAACAATGATGGTAACTTTTTGTCAATCAAACACGGTGCCAATCGAAAACACCTAAACAAGCAGCAAACCGTAGCGAACAACACCTTACAAACAAACCTATACGATCGATGCCGAAAGTAAACATCAGTATCTAAACAATGTACTACAGTGTACCTCACAAACAAAACTATACTCTATACTACCGGTGCCAAAAGTAAACACCACTATCGAAACAGGGTACTACAGTGTACCTTATCTCAATTGCTTATGGCAATCAAAAACACGGCAATCGTTTGCTACCAAATCAGTGCCGAAACCTTTAAAAAAAGACAATCGAAAAGCCGTGACACCGAACCATTAGATACGCAACAGAACATTTTCGGCAAACGTTAAACAGAGGACTGTAAAGTCTCTTTGAATTATGAGTAAATTTTACGCAATGTTTATTCATGAAGGTGCGGAACTCGACGTGTTGCGTTGGCAGACCGTACGAACAGAAGTATTCACCGTGTCCACCACCATCCAGGTAGAGTGCTATCTAACGTTCGACTGGTTTCTTGCCGTTGTGCATGTTGCAGTCGGGAAAGCGTCTATCGTCATCGCGTGTAGTTTGTCTTTGGGCACAATAGCACGAACGATCGACTCTGTCCGCGGGTCCACGGCGAGTAGGCGAGCAATATGCTGGTTTTCTATCTCATCAGAAGTCATAGATGACGTTGCGGCACTTGTCGATCTCCAGCACGGGCTCGAACTCAACGTAGACGATGACGTTCACGGTGGTTGTCAACATATGGCAGAAATTAATCTCGATGCGCAGGTTACCGTTTTGTACCAGATGGAAGCAGGCGCCGTCGCATGCGTCGGGGTGAGATCCAAACCGAAGAAGGTGTAGTCGTGTCGGAAATCCGTTCCCTTTGTCTTGCCACACCTTACCGGTAGAGGTGAACAGGTTGAGATAGCTTCTGATGAAGTGATCGTTGCCGATATTTTGTTGGAAAGATTTGGACGGTATCTGTCGTCCGTCCACGTACACGGCGAGGAAGTTGAGGTCGTTGTTCTTGGCGTGGAACGGGTTCTTGAAGAATGATCCGTTGTAGGCGTCGTTATCGATGCAGCACAGCACGACACGTTTTGGAAGAGTGCCGAGGAACAGACTCTCGTGCGTGTGCGATGGGTTTCCCGCTGGAATGGAGTAGACCTTGCATTTAACGGAACGCATCCGATACTTGGCCGTGCTCTTCCCGAGGGCTTTGATGTGTTCCGAATGCACGCTGGGATTCAGAGTGACCTTCTTTACGAATGAGGTGGCGTTGACAATCTTGATCTTGTAGACGGGATTACCTATACCGCGAAGTCGTGCTTGGTGCATATCAGTCATATCTTGCCCTCGACGCCGTTGATGAGGAAATTATCCTGCAAAACCAGGTCCACGTGGAGACGACCCATCATGTCGACGACGTGACTCCGGGCGATCTTTTCTCGTCGAGCCACGAAGCCCGCGTTGGCTGTGTCTCCCGCTACGATCTCGACGACCTCCATGTGAGTGCCCGTGTCCTTGTGTTGCAGAGGTGACTCGTCAGTTGCGTCTCCTTTGCATCGTTCCCGTCGCTCAGTAGCGTCTCTGTGTAGACGCGGTACGGATAAGTGTTGGTCGATGGGGTCACGAGCGTGCCGTTCAGGTAGACGTCGTCTTGACTGAATAGCGAATGGACCCAGTTATTCTCCGGAACCACGGGATCGGCGGGGTCGAGATCGTTTCGTCGGTTCGGGTCACCTTCGCTTGAACGTGTAGCATCGTGCTGGCGAGATCTAGGTAATCTTCTCCCGATCCGGGTATCACGATTTCTGTCGGGCCGCCCGAGTCGAGAGAAGGCATGGGTTGACATTGAATAGTGCGACTGTCGAAGATGCTGGCCTGAGTCGGAGGTATGGTAAAGAGGTAGAGTTCGCTCTTGACCCCTCACACGATTGTATATGCACGAAAGCCATCGTCGAATACGTCGAGCTCACGCTTCCGCGGCAATGTCTGTTTCTTGCGCTCTCTTCCTCCTGTATTGCTTCGTTTCTTTGAGTGTCCTCGGTTTATACGCTGAGGAGCTCGCACGCCTGGGGTCAAGAGCTTACCAGCAGTCATGACGCGTCGTTTTGTACTGTTTTGATGGTCTGCCCGAACATGATGTCGTCGGTTATGCTCACACCCGTCTTCAACGCACTCTATCCCAATGCCGGACCCTCTCTTGATAAGTGGCATGGCGCTTCATAGTAGTCCTCTGAAGAGATTTCCTAGTCTGTGACCTCGTTGGTATCGAGCACCTGCAAAATAGTGAAGAGCACCACCCGCTTGGCGAGGGTAGTAATCGGCGTAATTCATCTTTAGAACAGTCCGGTCCGTCGTCGGAAATAAAGTGTCACCGTCACCTTACCAATCTCAAATGGCACGCGTCGTCCGGTATTGTCTCTTATATCGATCTCTATCGTCCCAAACTCTTTGCACAAGAGAGGGACGTATTGGGCGTGATCGAAAGTATGAGACACGATGGTTCCGTTCAGACAGTATACCGCAACGCCCGCAACAAGGGTGCGAGACAGTCGCCGAAGACACGTGATTCTACTACACTCTTATAGATGTATAGACTCTCTAATTCCCGACCCATGTACACCACGTGGTCGCCTTCTTTCTCGAGGGTGTAGTCACCAAACCGATCAATGACGTTACCATCTAGGGGCGAGTGGTCATCGTCGTCGAGTCTTTTCGTTTTATCGAGTCTGGTGGTGACCCGTGAAAGCAAACCTAGTATGGTTGTCATGGCACTCTCTAGCTGAAGGCTAATCTCGGTCTCGGAAGTCATGTGTAAGGTCACCCATTAAGATATATCGCTGTAGCTGATTTTGGCCTTGACATACGAGAGAGTGCCTTATTGATGGGACGTAAGTGGCTCACGTAGTAGTAATACCCGGCTTCGAAAGTGTAACTCAGAATGAGTCCTTTACGATCGGATTTGTACATTTAGAACTTGGTATCATCGTTGCGAACGTTGTACCAAGTGTCGCCTGACAGCACGACACGACGAGGCAAATCCGTGATGTATGGCGCCACGGATTTATTCGGATGCGAGTTTATGGAAGCGTTGCTAGGCAACGTCAGGTAGAATTCACTCACCGTTATGGTGTTGTCTCAACGTCGAATTGAGTTGTAGGTAACCCAACGAACTACTCAATAGGGCCTTCCACAGAATCGGACTATCGTGACAGATCAACAGGTTGTATATGCTTACCACGATGACCGTGTACAATAAGGTGACCTGAGGCAGAAAGACGAACTCCTCTTTGGGACACTCGGTGCCGAAAATGTGGCAAGCAATGCTGCTCTGCCTCTGCGCGTCGGTAGTGTCTTCTACTTCCGCATCAATGATCGATATCTCTCTTACCGTCTCGTCTGTCATCATCTGACTTGGGTTCGGAGGTCGAACACTCGCCTTTTATCATATACTCCAGGAACCCAAATCCGTAGAGCACCTTTTCATGACGACGTTTCGTTTTGTGAAGTCGTGCGCAACTCTCTTGTTTGATTCAACATTATTGACGCGGTCCTTTGCAGCGAAGATAAACGCAATTGAACTGAACCATCGTGAACTACTAAAACATTTCCGATACGTTGATGCTGCTGCTGCTGTTGCTGGTTGCGCGGTTAGCTTATTGAAGACGAAGCGTGACGACTACGCGAACGTGCAGTAGAACCCACAGCACTATACCAACGACGAAGAGAGACCGGCAATCTAACGAAATCATGGCACCAGCTGACCGATCTCGACTGACTAGTCAGAGGTCGCGCGGCAAGTCTTTATACCTGACGAGGGCTTTGGCATCGATCTAGCCGTTGAATGTGGAGGGGTAGCCGTGCCATTTCACCAACACCTCTGTTCGACTGCCTACCCTTTCTCGAACCGTCTCTTGACCTTGCTGATACACACGCGATCCGCCACGTGGAACTTGGTTACGCCCTTTCCGTCGTGTCCGTACAAGCGCTGCCACACCTCTTCCTGATTCGATGCATTCAGCCGTGATCGAGGCATACCGATACTGCGGTGGAGGGTGTCGTTGTAGGACCTTACAAAGTCTTCAAGGACGTCGATGTTTTGCCACGTTTCGTGTTTAGTCAGGTATCGATACATTCGCGTCTTTAACATGCGATTATATCGTTCGATGCCGCTCGCCTTGGTTTCTTCGTTGTGGGTGGAGAAGTGACGGATCCCGTACTTTTTCAACAGGCCTCGAACACTGCGTTTCAGGAATTCGACTACTTTATCGGTCTGCAACACCATCGGTAGATCGTTGCCCGTGAACAGACCGTCCAGTGCCCTCACCAACGACTCCGACGAATTGTTTTTCAAAGGAACGCAGCGGGCAACTTTCGAGAAGACATCGATCACCGTGAGTAAGAAAGTCGTACCGTTTTTGTCTCTTTTCAGATTGGAAAGGTTGGCGAGTTCAGCCTGCCACTGATCGTTGCGTCCACCCATGACAACGCGCCGTCTTCTGAAATGAAGTCTCACCAGTTTGTTAAGGGTGTAGGCGTTCTGTTCCAATGGCCATTGTTCGACGACTTTCCTCGGTACACGCGTGACACTTCGGTAGAACTCGATTCCCCCGTAACTACCAACCTTTGCGGGGTCGAAGCAGACTCCCCGAAGCTTGGAACTGTGGTGAACCAAGGCGTCAGTAGACGAATCAGATAATCGATGGTAATCCCGGCGACGACGTGAAGTAAGGCGTAGGCGAGAACGATAAAGAAACAAAGCCAAATGTTTCGCTGGTCGGTGACGGTCATTGTGTCATCGATTCAATGTGTCGTTCTTTAACAACTCTCCCATTCCGTCGCCTCCTTGCGACCTTCCAGTGACGGGGTGAGCATCAACGACACTTCCATCCGTCGACGAGCGAAGGGTGTCCTGTGCAGTGTTTGTGTTGCACTGCTGCTAACACCGCTGCTCGATGAGGGAGCAGTCGGTAATCGTTCTCGTCGTTGCGTCGGAGTCTTCTTTTTCTTAACCTCTTGTATGTAGGACCTCCTTACAAAGTTACCAACCAATTCCATGGGTACATTTAGTAGTATAGTACTACTACAATAACCGTCAGTCACTATATATGAACAGAAATGCAAATCCCAACCGTGCACCTGATTGAGTGGCACATCTCAAACCTTATTGAAATGTCACGTTGTCACCATGATGACGATGACGTCAACCCGCCACGAACAGGAGTATGGTAAGGCGACTGTGGGGCCGTTTAGCGACAGCGAAGGTGTTATGCATTGGCACGAGATGAAGACGCAGCCAGGAGTACCTGTGGTTGATGTTAGCAGAAACACAGCGTCGTCAAGGCAGTCCAGACTATAGCAGAGGGCGCTATCCAAAACTATCTGTTTACTGAATCAAATGGCTTCTTGGGTTTATAATAAAATGTACCCTGGACAATTTGGGGAGGGTTTAATCCCCCCCCGTTTATGTTGTATTTTCGGTATGGGTGGGATTCAAGTTAGACCTTTGGAGTTTGACCTATTTGCAGTGTTCATAGTTACGCCAGCAATATCTTAGTTAGATTTATGTGCGGTGCGTGCTGTTAAAAATGTCTTCGCTGCCCTGCCGCAATTTCACCTTCCTCTCGCTGTCCCGTACTTTCTCCTATCTCGGCAAAACTCGTTACATCGGCTAACGTGGGGGTGCAGTTGAAATTGTTTCGTTTCAGTTGATCATAGTCGGAACGAGGGCATATTTCAAAGGGTCTAGGGGTCACAGTGGCGTCGGCCCATTAACAAATCTCTCCGGGCAAGCCAACTTTCTAACGTCTACGGGGGCACGTGCCCCTAGGTCCCATGAAACGGCCTATGATTATTTTATGAATCTCTTCATCTGCCCATTAATCTATATGCTTTCTTATTTCGTAGCGAATGAAATTATTTGTTCACACGTGACATTTTTCTTGGTCGCTCTCAGTGGACCAAATTTGATCCTCGGGTCAGGGTTTGCGGAACGTTGTTCTACGGTAAGACGCAGCACATAGCTAAATAAATAAACCTCACAGGGCCTGTCGTTAACTTGCCTTTGATTAATTTATATTATAAAAAGGCCATAATTTCGAGAATTTAAATAAATATTTGCACTTTCTTAATAAAGGCGACTGCGGATATGACTTAAAATATAAAAACATTAAATAATTAGGCATGTTAAAACGGATTCACGTTGGGCTAAGCCAGTGCAGGAAGCAGCGGTTAAAATAATCACACATATTGATAATTTCATCAGAACATATTACACATGATTGAGTTGTAAACCCACTGGACAGCTTTCCAGACCACAGATATCACACCCCTATCAGTCTGTGGATAGTATCCAGCCCGCTGCATTTAACGGGGATCTTGTTTAGCAGAGGCGGTGACCAGTGGCGACACGTGGCGGGACATGGGGAATTACGTCGGAAGTGACGGGCGGGCGGGCGGGCGGGCGGGCGGGCGGGCGGGCGGGCGGGCGGGCGGGCGGGCGGGCGGGCGGGCGGGCGGGCGGGCGGGCGGGCGGGCGGGCGGGCGGGCGGGCAGCAGGTTGCCGCGCGTTCGCTCGCTCGCACGCACGCACACACACACACACACACACACACACACACTCACTCACACACACATACATATAAATGTTTCATTGTGACGCGAGATACCCGTCGTACATTTGAAAGTACTTCGTGTACAAGAACAAGTTAAAATATTGTACTGCATAAGATATTTCACTGAGGTCCAGTGCGTGAGTTGAAAATCCTCGAAATCGAGTAGTTTTCTCAATTGAAGTATGCTTTTAAGTGATATACAAGGACACACTCTAACAACGACATTAGGCATAATGGCTATCACGGTGTCTGATTCATGACATCAACATATTCGTATGTATAAAAAGATATGTGATGCGATGCCTTAACTACTTGTAATCGAGCGTGCGTATATATGTATACGGGTAGTTTAAAGTTTTCCTCTTACACGGGTTGAACATCGAACGCCAAGCTTTCAGGGATTAATTCACGACCCCACACATAGGACGTAAAACCTATATCAATTCAAAATACATCCTCATACATCTCAAAAACATCTCCTTTTAAGGAATCAATCATTTGTTCGGAGCGTAAAACATAGTGTGCGCGTAATACGTAAAACGTAAACTAACAATCGCTGGAACGCGCGCATGGCAAATATTTCGGGAAAACGGACCTTGTTTCAAGGAATTGGCTACATAGAGTAGACACACTCACAGTAATGCTTATGTCAACCCTGATGCCAGTATTATAACTATGCGAATATTAAATTATAATTCTACGCTATCACGACTGCGGCCTCTCGATGGACATGGACTTGACATTAGATATCGTCATTTTAAACAGACAACGACAATCTGCGTGCGACCTATGGTGCTGATGTAATGATGCTGAGCGTTTTGTAACATTTGGTAAATATTACTATTACGGCTGTCATCTACCAAGGCACCCCCTTCAGATGACGGGCGTTTTTGCTAATATATACAGCGTATATATATATATATATATATATATATATATATATATATATATATATATAATCCTAACAGCAGCATACGTCAACAACAATATGCATAAGGGACAGCCTTAGGCAGACGGCCCTTTTTAAGTAGACCAGAGTATGTCTGCATAACGTTTTGACCAATGGTTGCATAGACAATATTTTGTATTTTTTAATTCGAACTGTAGACGTAATATACCCAGACATATAATTATATCAGTAGTTATTTGTACGAACAATTTTTTTTTAGTGACGTGTTCTCGGAGGTTGTATATGCTATATGCTATCTCTCATAATGGAGCGGTCGACCTGCCGTTAGCGTCTGATATATATATATATATATATATATATATATATATATATATATATATATATATATATATATATATATATATATATATATATATATATAGTATAGCATATGTCGATTTATATATACACATACACAAACACACACACACACACACACACACACACACACATATATATATATATATATAATACAAAATATGTGATATTATTTTTTCTAAAACAATAAATTCTTAGATAATAGTGTTGGACATATTTGGAGTGGAAATATTTTACAAGTATAAGTTGTCATAACGTAAATATATATGAACTATTTGGTTCGAACTGTTGTTCCGGCAACATAAACATAAGGATCCTCCAGAAAAAAACAGATAGACTTTGTGAAAAGACAAAGTTATATATTTTCTAACACATTTTGAAACATATAACTAGAAGTCTGTTCCAGAAAGCCGCATGTCGTTTCGTCTCAATCCTGATCATTAAAACTAAGTAGCAACTGTATGCGAATATAATTTATAACAGAAAACGTGTAAGAATACTATATATAGTATGAAACACATATCGCTTTTTCTGAAAAAAAGTGTCGAAACAGTTGGCGTGTTGCCCTTTTTGTTACAGTGTCTGGTTTTTCTGAAATGTCGGATTCCTCTTTTTTCTTTTTACACAAATATTACATATCTAATTATAATCAAGCTTGCGTGTGTTAGGTGTAAGAAGGCTATATGTAATATGAAAAACGTATCGCTTTTTCTGCAAAAGTGTCGAAACAGTTGGCATGTTACCCTTTCTGCTGCAGTGTCTGGTTTTTCTCAAATGTCAGATTCCTCTTTTTTTCTTTTTACACAAATATATCAAATCTAGTTATTCTCGAGCTCGCGGGTGTGTGCGGGTTGGTTACCGTATTCCTCTTAGACAGCTTGAACCTCGAGCGCCAAACAGGGATTAATTTAAGACCCCCTAGAATGGGACGTAAGACCTATACCTTTTAAAAATACCCTATATGTAAAGGTTCTCACCTGTGGTGTAGATCAATTGTTCGGAGCGTAAAATATAATTTGTGCATAATACGGGAAGCGTAACCAAACAATAGCTAGAACACCGCGTCAAAAAATTTCGGGAAAACTGCCTCTGGGTCATAGACTTGGTAATAAGAAGCAGACGCTGACACATAAATGCATGTGTCTACTCTTATGCTAACAGTACATAACTTGACATTCTCTCCGACCATCGTCATTTTGAACAATACCCAGTATCTGCGTGCGTGTGACGGTGTTTGTGTAACGATGGTGTGTGTTTTGTAATATTTCGTAAATATTACTATCACGACTGTCATCGTCCAAGGCATACCGTTAGGTAACGAACTTTTTGCTAGTATAATATAGTTACTGGAACATCGCTTATATGGACACGTTTGATTCCCGAATGAACGTATCGTATTGATAGTAACGAGTTTTTGTATAAACTATTTGTTGAGTTGGTAGGACGAAAGAGTGCCAGTGTATTCCTGGCTTAACACTGGAAAGGAATACACTTACATACGCAAGCTCGATTATAATTAGATTTGATATATTTGTGTAAAAAGAAAAAAGAAGAATCCGACATTTTAGAAAAAAACAGGTATGGCAGCAGAAAGGGCAACATGCCAACTGTTTGTTCACTTTTGCAGAAAAAGCGAGACGTTTTTCACATGACGTTTAGCCTTCTTGCACCTTACACACGCAAGCTCGAATATGATTAGATTTGATATATTTGTGTAAGAAGAAAAAAGAGGAATCCGACATTTGAAAAAACCAGACACTGCAGCAGAAAGGGCAACACACCAACTGTTTGGACACTTTTACAGAAAAAGTGATACGTTTTTCACATTACATATAGCCTTCATACACGTGCATACCTACTTTTGTATATCACGTCTGTGTTTGTCCGTAGAAAAACACTATGGAAGCATATTTTCTGTTAAACGTTATATTCGCTTGCAGTTGTTATTTATTTTTTAATTACCAGGATTGACATAAACGACATGCTGCATTCTGGAACAAACATATAATTACATGTTGCAAAATGTGTTAGAAAATATATAACTGTTTTTTCATCAAGTCTATCTGCTTTTTTCTGGAGGATCCTTATGTTTATGTTGCCTGAATATCAGGTCGAACCTAATAGTTGATATATAGTTACGTTATGACACCTTATACTTCTAAAATATTTCCACTTAATATGTTTCCAACAATAGTATCTCAGACACAATGGTTTTAGACATACTAATGTCATATATATCATATATATATATATATATATATATATATATATATATATATATATATGTGTGTGCGTGTGTGTGTGTGTGTGTGTGTGTGTGTGTGTGTGTGTGTGTGTGTGTGTGTGTGTGTGTGTGTGTGTGTGTATGTGTGTGTGTAAGCCTAACGATAACCTATTGATATCATTATATGTCTGGATATACTACGTCTATTAACAGTTCGAATTTTAAAATAAGAAATATTGTCTACTCAACCAGGGGTCAAAACTTTATATAGACAGACTCTGGTCTCCTTAAAAACGGCCGTCTGTCAAAGGCTGTCCCTTCTGCATATTTGTATGATGTATGCTGCTGTCAGGAGTATATATATATTTATAATATATATATATATATATATATATATATATATATATATATATATATATATATATATATATATATATATATATATGTATGTATATATATATATATATATATATATATATATATATATATATATATATATATATATAACCAAAAACGCCCGTCACCTGATGGGGTGCCTTAGTAGATGACAGCCGTGATAATAATATTTACAAAATGTTGGAAAACACTCAGCATCATTACACCAACGCCATAGGGCGCACGCAGATTGTCGTTGTCTGTTTAAAATGACGATGGTAGGATAGAATGTCCAGTTCATGTCCATCGATAGGCCGTAGTCGTGATAGCGTAGAATTATCAAATAATATTCATATTGCTATAATATTGGCATAAGGGTAGATTAAGGATTACAGTGACTGCGTCTACTCCATGTTGCCAATTTCGTTTTGTCGAAGTACTTGCCACGCGCGCGTGGTTCCAGCGATTGTTAGGTTACGTTTTACGTATTACGCGCACATTATGTTTTACGCTCCGAACATACGTTTCGTTCCTTAAAAGGAGAAATTCTTGTGATGTATGAGGAGTAATTTTGAAAAGATATAAGTTGCACGTCCTATTTGTGTGGTCGCGAATGAATCCCTGAAAGCTTGGTCGTTCGATGTTCAAGCCGTCTAAGAGGAAAACATTAACCTACCCGCATACATACATACGCACGCTCGATTATAAGGAGTTAAGGCATCGCATCACATATCTTTATATACAAAAGAATATGTTGATGTTACGAATCAGACAGCGTGATAGCCGATATGCCTAATGTCGTTGTTAGATTGTGTCCTAGTATATCACTTAAAAGCATACTTCAATTGGGAAAACTACTCGATTTCAAGGATTTTCAACTCATTCATTGGATTTCAGTGAAAAATCTTATGCAGCACAACATTTTAACTTGTTCTTGTACATCAAGTACTTTCAAATGTACGTCAGAATATCTCACGTCACAATGAATCATTTGTATGCATGTGTATGTGTGCGCGCGCGCCTGCCTGCCTGCCTGCCTGCCTGTCTGCCTGCCTGCCTGCCTGCCTGGCTGCCTGCCTGCCTGCCTGCCTGCCTGCCTGCCTTCCTACCTGCCTGTCTGCCTGCCTGCCTGCCTGCCTGCCTGCCTGCCTGCCTGCCTGCCTGCCTGCCTGCCTGCCTGCCTGCCTGCCTGGCTGCCTGCCTGGCTGCCTGCCTGCCTGCCTGCCTGCCTGCCTGCCTGCCTGCCTGCCTGCCTGCCTGCCTGCCTGCCTGCCTGCCTGCCTGCCTGCCTGCCTGCCTGCCTGCCTGCCTGCCTGCCTGCCTGCCTGCCTGCCTGCCTGCCTGCCTGCCCGACTCTGTGTGTGTCTGTCTGCACCCACCGCTATGTCAATTTTTCACACGCGATATCCTGAGTGATGTTGGTCGCAGTGCATTAGTTTATGCTACCTGTTAGGCCACATTGTGGAACTCTCAGCGATTAGAACTGGCTGCCAATGAGAAAGAAATAATTGAAAAACATTAGTATCCTCAAATTTGCGGAAACCTAATTAAAGAAGATTTATGTTTTTATTTCTCTCAGCATATGATATATATGTCTTCAATACAATTATGTATTTTAGTTTTGCTTTTATAACGTATTTTGTATGTATTATATTTTATTCCCAATATGTGGTGAAGTGTGACTTCCCACTTCCTAAAGTTGTTTTCCTGGCAAGGTTTGAGTTTCTACACTAAACGGACATGTATTTACATGTATTATATTGAACATCGTGCTCATCCATTGGGGCAACATGATGTTGAATAAAGTGTGCATTCCTTTGGAGGAAGGAGCAAACAGAAGTAGACCATCTGCGTACATCAGCAGATTAACCCTACCGCACGCACATCACACACACACGCGCACCCACACACGAACATACACGCACACGGAGACCAGTGGTGCAGTGGCTAGAGCTTCGGACTATCGACCGCGAGAACCCGGGTTCGTATCCCGTGCTGCTGTGTCGAACCTTGGGCACGTTCGTTCATTGTACGTTGCTCCAGTTCACTCAGAGTAACTGGCTGTAGACATTGGTGTACGAATAGTTGTCCTGCATTAATTGCAGCGTAGCTGGAGGCTTCCCAGAGAAGTCGAGATAATGTTCGATTGAACAGGTCTGCCAGGGAGTAAAGTGGAAAAACGTTTTGAGCATTTCCGAGGACTGGATACTGCGCTATATAAGAAATTACCTTTAACCACACACACACGCGTTCGCGCGTACGCACGCAAACACGCCATAATCTATTTTTAAAATGGCTGAACTAAATAGTGGTTTGTCAGTGTTATGACAGGCTAATGGTGAAAACTTATACATTGTAGGATTACAGAGCTATACTAGTCTAGGGGCCTAGTCCTAGTGCATTAGGTCCCCGAAGGCTATATCATGCCGTTACAAACTGGAAGTTTACAAATTTGAATTATTTATTTTGCTTCGTGCTACATCGTACAGTCGTATTCCGGGTTAATCCACAATTATATCATGTGTGAAGTAGCATTTGCCGTGAATCGTGATAGATGACATCAATTGAATTAATTAGCGATTACGTAACATCCCGCCGCGTATCCTAGCAACGGCCTTTCACGGGCTATACATAACAACTGCATGAAGGCGCGTCAGCGTCTTTTGCAATCACTAATTTTTTCAGCTGTGCATCTTTTGCCGGTCACCTCAAGATCTTGTATATTATTGTCAGGCTTTAGATATGTCACTATACTTCAAAATACTGCTGCATAATTTGTGTTCCATGGAAAACGATACACAACATTCGATTGTGTATAACCAAGTTAGCGGATCACCTTGACGACCGGACACCAAATAAGGGCAATGACGTACGACTAATGGACTCAATCGCGCTTGTCATCCAAGACAGCTCTGAACGACTGCCGCCTCGTGGCCTTGACATCAGTGATGTTGAAGTTGGTGGAGCGCTTGGTTTTTTCAAAGTACTTGAAGTGGGTCACAAACTCCAACAGGGATCCACTCCAGTTCGCGTACAGGCATAACCGATCCAACCGGTCAGAACATGTGTGCACGCATCCTGTTCGTAGATTACAGTTTCGCGTTTAATACGATCGTCCCGTAGATGCTGGGGTAGATGACTCCATCTGTCACTGGTTCCTTGACTTTCTTCTGCTCCGTCCTCATGGCTTCAAAATGAATTACATGGTTTCCATCATCTTGAACACCGGGAATCTACAGGATTGTGTTCCTCTCCCCGAATGTCAATGTGTCAACATTCCTCCGTACAGCTGGCGAAGTTTGTAGATGAAACCATCTAGGAGCTGTTGGTCATCAATTCGATGAGTCTGAGTACCGCCAGGAAATGGACAGGCTGGTGTCGTGGAGAAGAAGAAATGCCCAGTTGCCCCCATTATTATCAATGGCGAAGCAATCGAAACAGTGGACTGCTACAAATTTATGAGAACCATCTTCTCTAGTGACCTAGGATGGATGTAAAACATGGATGCAGTCGTGAAGAAGGTCAAGCAAATACAGGTCACAAAATTATCACGGATCCAACACACCCCGCCCACCATTTATTCGAAAAACTCCCTTCAAGCAGACGATTAAAAATATCAGTTCAAACACAAATCGCATCCGTGACGAGGGTGCCTTTTCAGTAATTAAATAGAGGATTTAATGATAGGTAGACACAAAGTAATGTTAATTTTGCCAGATACGTTTTACATTTATTTTATGTGATTGTTTTAGCTTAACCTATCAATACTAATGAATATTTTTAAACATTCTTAGACTTAATTATTTTTATTTTATTTTATTGATTTATCTTTTATTGCTGTATATTTGATGTGACTATATGTTTTAATACCAAGTCACAGTCCTAATTGACATGTATTATATGTCAATAATGACAATAAAATATCTGTATCTGGCATCAATTACGTCACTTCCGACGTTATTCCCCATCTCCAGGCGCGTGTCGCCACTGGTAATCGTAAATGCTAAACAAGATCCCTTTCAAACGCAGAGGGCTGGATACTACCCACAGACTGATAGGGGTGTGATATCGGTGATCTAGAGAGCTAACCAGTGGGCTTACAACTCAATAATGTGTAATATGTTATGATGAAATTATAAATATGTCTGATTGTGTTAACCGCTGCTTCCTGCACTGGCTTAGCCCAACGTGAATCCGTTTTAACATGCCTAATTATTTAATTTGTTTATATTTTAAATAAAATCCGCAGTCGCCGTTATTAAGAAAGTGCCAATATTTATTTAAATTTTCGAAATAATGGCCTTTTTATAATATAAATTAATCAAAGGCAAGTTAACGACAGGCCCTGGGAGGTTTATTTATTTAGCTATGCGCTGCATCTTACCTTAGAACAACATTCCGGAAAACCCAGGTCGCGGGTCAAATTTGGCCCATTGAGAGCGACCAATAAATAATTGGATTCTCTAAGAATTAAGAATGCTTATAGATTGATGGGCAGATGAAGAGATTCAGGAACTAAGTATAGGCCGTTCCATGGGACGTTAGGAATTTGGCGTGCCCGGAGAGCTTTTATAATGGGCTGACGCGACCATGACCCCTAGACCCTTTCAAATGTGGCCTTGTTCCGGCTATAATAAACTGAAGCGAAACAATTTCAACTGCGCCCCCCACGTTAGTCGATGTAACGAGTTTAGCCGATATAGGAGAAAGTGCGGGATAGCGAGAAGAAGGTGAAATTGCGGCAGGGCAGCGATGACATTTTTTAACAGTACGCACCGCACAGCAATCTAGCTAAGCTTTTGCTGGCGTAACTGTGAACATAGAAAATAGGTCAAACTCCAAATGTCTAACTTGAATCCCACCCACCCCCAAAATACTACATAAACCGGGGGGATTAAACCCATCCCAAATTGTTCAGCCTACCTGCATTGACAAATTGTAAATGATCACTGGTCTAGTTGTTAGGACAAACTTGGCTTTAAAACATAGGCCTACTACAAAACTGCGGTGTGTACGCAATTTGTGCATTCCTTTGATTAAACAGGATCAAAATACACAATGATTCGTAACTCTCATTGTATTGACAACTCAAGAAGCCATTTACTTCAGTAAACAGCTCGTTTTGGATAGCGCCCTCCGCTATAGTCCGGACTGCCTTGACGATGCGGTGTTTCTGCTAAGGTCATATCAGCGCGCCACAGTTACTCCTGGCTGCGTCTTCATCTTGCGCCAATGCGTGACACCTTCGCTGTCGTTAAACGGCCCCACAATCGCCTTCCCATACTCCTCTTCGTGGCGGGTTGACGTCATCGTCATCACGGTGACAAAGTGGTTATATTTCAACAAGGTTTGAGATGTGCCCCTCAATCAGGTGAATTGTTGGGATTTGCATTTCTGTTCAGAAATAGTGACTGACAACGATATTTACTTTTACCTTTTTGTCGACACGCCTAACCCAGGAGAAGTCAGTTATGGCTTGCTGCGCGAGTCAACGAATTACCAACAATGTGGAGTACAACAAACTATTAGCTGCTTCAGTTCGACTACATGCAGGCTTATATTCGGTTGGATATTATTTGTTATTACTTTTATTATTGAATTCACGGTGTGTTTACTATTGGAACATTTTACTATGCAAGTTAAGAAAAAATTGATTACGTGTCAATATTCACGTTTAATGAACTTAACGGTTGAACAAGTTGACCTATGACGTTAGAATTATTTCCAAACACTGCAACAGCATTCTGTTAACCGAAAGATGTAAATAAGTATAAATAGCTACCTTTGTGTTCTTGAAATACATCGCCAATTTGTAGAACGTTTGACCATAGTACAAGAATGCGAGTGAGTTTAGAAAGAGCCGAATGAACCGAGAGGAGAAAGACATACAGTTACTCAAAGTAAGCGAATACATCGAAAGGAGATACACTTAAAGTTCATCAAGGTTAGCGAATACACCGAGAGGAGATACACTTACAGTTCCTCAAAGCTAGCGAATGCACCGAGAGGAGATACACTTACAGTTCCTCAAAGCTAGCGAATGCACCGAGAGGACGCGCACTTACAGTTCCTCAAAGCTAGCGAATGCACCGAGAGGACGCGCACTTACAGTTCCTCAAAGCTAGCGAATGCACCGAGAGGACGCGCACTTACAGTTCCTCAAAGCTAGCGAATGCACCGAGAGGACGTACACTTACAGTTCCTTAACGTTAGCGAATGCAACGAGAGGAGATACTTACAGTTCCTCCAAGTTAACGAATACATCGAGAGGAGATACATTTAAAGTTCGTCAAGGTTACCGAATGCACCGAGAGGAGATATACTTACAATTCCTCAAATTTAGCGAATGCAAAGAGAGGAGATACACTAACAGTTCCTCAAAGTTAGTGAATGCACCGAGGGGAGACACACTTACATTTCTTCAAAGTTAATGAATACACCGATAGGAGATCCACTTACATTTCTTCAAAGTTAGTGAATGCACCGAGGGGAGACACACTTACAGTTCCTCAAAGTTAATGAATACACCGATAGGAGATCCACTTACAATTCTTCAAAGTTAGTGAATGCACTGAGAGGAGATACACTTACAGTTCCTCAAAGTTAGTGAATGCACCGATGGGAGATCCACTTAAAATTCCTCAAAGTTAGTGAATGCACCGAGAGGAGATACACTTACAGTTCCTCAAAGTAAGCGAATGCACCGAGAGGAGAAACACTTATAGTTCCTCAAAGTTAGCGAATGCACCGACAGGAGATACACTTACAGTTCCTCAAAGTTAGCGAATGCAACGAGAGGAGATACACTTACAGTTCCTCAAAGTTAGCGAATGCAACGAGAGGAGATACACTTACAGTTCCTCAAAGTTAGCGAATGCACCAAGAGGACATACATTTACAGTTCCTCAAAGTTAGCGAATGCAACGAGAGGAGATACACTTATAGTTCCTCAACGTTAGCGAATGCACCGAGAGTAGATACACTTACAGTTCCTCAACGTTAGTGAATGCACCGAGAGTAGATACACTTACAGTTCCTCAAAGTTAGCGTATTAATATAATATATTATACATTGTGTCATACAAAAATAAAACCTTCAAGTAATAATGATATGCCTGATGACTGGACACAGCAGACTCAGGCATCACATGCACTCTACATTACACATTGGAGAAACAGCCATATGTCCCTTTGGCATAGCGCCAATAACTGTGAAACACATTCTTCAAGATTGCCCATCCTATACACTACAATGAGAGAAAGACAAGCTTGCCCAAAGAGACGTCAGAGAAAGACGTGATCTATGGTCATCTTGAAGACCTGCGACGCACAGCGACCTATATACGAGAAAACAGAGTTGCAGTCTGTGCGAACGCCGAAGAAGAAGTAGACACAAAGTTGTTACGACCTGCAGTCGTTGAGTAGACCCGGGCGTATCGAGAACGTGAATGAGTCGTTGAAGGTCGGCAAACACGTTCCTCGCTGACCTTGAGTCTTCTTAATCGTGATGACACATACGGCACGCACCAACTGCACGCGATTCCACGTTCCTACAGCAGAAACAACGGCTGACCTAGATGCATCACGTGACGTATTGCGTAACAATAAGGTCCGTCAAGCTTTCAAAATGAATGTCAAACACGTGCAACTGTCGAATATTCTGTTTTCTTTAATACAGTAACATAGATCAATTTTGTTTAAGCACGAACTGCAGGATATACTGATCTGACAGCTGTCATGCCGACACACTAACGACAACGTAATACACGTACGTAAACATTGTTGGTAAGGGAAAACTTGACGGAGACTACGCATATAACAATTATAATTGTGACGTAGTCAAACAGTGATACACTCAGTTAAGTGCGAGGGGAGCATCCGTGCATGTGTGTGCGTATGTGTGTGCGTTTCGTACATGCGTGCGTGCGCGTGTGTGTATGACGTCGCTAGTATTGTTCCATGGTCGGATTAGCGTACACAATTATGAACCATCGAGATCAAAGTCATTAAAGGCGCAGGTGTCATTGAATAGGAACACAGGCCACATACGTTCGTGAAACATACTAGACGTTTCGGGAAAATTAGCCCTTGAATGACATTACACAGATTATCGGTATGCCTACATGCACGACTATATGCCCCTAATATTACCCTCTAGAGTACACCCACCCATGAAGCAACAAACCATTTGTTTACATTGGCGTCACCTGGTGTGAACTGATCATCACTCGGTTCTCTCAAGTAGGAGAAATACTTTTATACTAGGATTGTATGGAAAGATCATATAAGTAAATAACTCTAAATAACCCTCGTTTTCTAAAATACATCGGTCAGAGGGACAGGTTCCTAAGAAGCGACTTGACATATAAAAAGGCGAGTGGCCATTGGCGCCTCGGAGGAGATGCACTTACAATACTCCAAAGTTAGCGTTTAATGCAGAGTTAGAGGCCTATTCTATAGTGACCATGTGCTTAAATAATACTGCATGTTCTAGTTAGGTCACGTTGTTTACCATAGGATATTAAGGCTTATTATCCAACAAGAAGCCTTTTAAGAATAACATCCTGCACAGTGTTGGACCAAGCGTGAGATCAAATATACATCTACGACGTTTGTAGATGTTGCCCCAATACCGGGGTCGTATTTACTTTATCTTTCGCCGATCTACTTATTTGAACGCAGTGTGGTGAATTTGGGACCATTTTATTACCGCAAAGGTAACACGGGTTAAATACTTTACTAAGCACCCATATATGATTTAGTCATGCGTCGTCAGTGCTATGATGTTCGACCATGAACAAATATACTGCTGATCGTGAGTGTGCGTGCATGTGTGTGCGTGTGTGTGTTGTTTGTTTGTATGTGTGCGTGCGTGATTGTGTATGAGTGAGTGTGTGAGTGTGTGAGGGTGTGAGGGTGTGAGGGTGTGAGGGTGTGAGGGTGTGAGTGTGTGAGTGTGTGAGTGTGTGAGTGTGAGCGTGTGCGCGTGTGTGCATACGTGCGTGCGCATGCACGTGTGCGTGAGCATGTGAGTTTAAATTCAAAATACTGTAATGGTAACAATTGCTGCCTTTGGTTTGTTGTTCCTCGGATGTAATCTAGAATATAATTATAAGACGAGACACTCAAAATTCCTCTATGGCACCTCATACCGTCAGCAGATCTGTTAAGGGGAGCTTGTTCCGTTACCGGGAATCAACCAGGGGTTGTCATCATTAGTTGGATGTTCGCTGAATCAGTTCTACCTATTCCTACTTTGCGGTCAGTAACGTGGGAACCAGCGAAGCTCAAATGTACTTCTGAAAGGAAGCTGGTCTTAACAGTAAATGCCACTAGAGGCTGTTTACAAGGTGGATATTTGTGTCAATCTTTTGCACATTTCGCTTGCGCAACGTTCAAATTGGGCACACGGTGTAGGGCTTATTACACACATTTTGGCGGACAGTACACCTTTGTCATATTTATTTTAGTATTAAGAATATTATATTAACAATGACGAACAAATAGTTCCGGTTTAAGCATAGTCCAGGACGGGGCATAGCTTCTTCCATATCGTACACGAGTTTGCGCAGATTTCAGTTTGTTTACTGTTGGCTTATGTGCCTGTGAGAAATAAATCTTTCCCAACGACTTCGAGTCCTGCATCGTAAAAGGACATAACAAAACTACAGTAAAACCCCAGTAACCCTGCAATCTGGAAACATTATTCAACAAGTATAACAAAACGCACACACGCACATGCGCACACGCGCACACGCACACACGCACACACGCACACACGCACACACGCACACACGCACACACGCACACACGCACACACGCACACACAAGAGCGTGCACACGAACGCACACACGCACACGTACGTACACACACAGACACATGCACGCACACACACACACTCACACATAAAACCAAAGTTTCCGGAATAACGAAGCGCCAAGTATGCAAACATTGCACAACCTCGCTTCTTAACCTGAACTAACATCGCCCTTTTTTTCTTAAAACAACGACAAATTGTCCAGATGTTGACACAAGATTCTGTTGTGAACCTAGAATATATTGAGTGCAGTGGGATATCACATGAAACCATGGCACATAATTAAAAGACAGTTGGTCTATAATAGACAGACACGTAGAATTGTTTCCGCTTATCACCTACTTTTTTCCGATTGTTACGATGTTCATCTTAACGACTGGTGTTGTGTTCTAAACGAACAGATTGTCATCATTTCTATAACGTTTGTCGAATGAACTGATGACATAATAAAAGTGCTTTGATTTCTAGCTGTTTTTGTTTAATCAACAAATAAACAAATCTTTGTTTCCGCTTTCTGTAACAGGCCTGGTGGACTGGCGCCTTTTTTGAGGCTGTCGGGCCAGTTCAGGCCACAAATTTTCATATTGTAATGGCCCGCCTGGCCACTGGTTTCAATCCAATTGCCCCCGTCGTGTTTCCGGCAAGCTGACCCTACCTATAAAAATATGACAACCCTAAAGCCTAATATTTGTATTTGTTATTTAAACTAGCGTTTGTTTTGTTACATTTTAAATAATTAAATAACGGTAAACTCAGCCATGCGTATATGATGACGTGTATGCACTGCCAAACTCATTTGTATCCGTCCGCATGATTGGCGAGTGGCAGAGGTAATTAATTATTCACCCAATAAACGGTCTTTGTACACGTTGGCTACGGATGGCAGGCAATATGAAATGTCTGCATGATAAAATGCTAGTGCATATACTATTCCATAATGGATAGGCATCAAGGAAATTAATTATACTATAAAACATGTCATAGGGCTGCTAAAGACCATGGCTGCAGCAATGGGTCTTGTAATACAACTGTGCCTTGGGCAGAACGAGAGCAAATACTGTAGGCAGCGTTCACATTGTCGCACACCTACGCGTTGTTTACATCAGCATCGGTCATCGCCAGTCATAATGATAACATAACACATATGGTATCGGCGTTCCGATGCATATTTTTCATGGTATAATGTCTCCGATCATGACAATACCGGACTTAGCATTGAGCTTCATGCACAGCCAATACCAAGAAATGTTCTGAGTACAGCCAGCTAAAGTATCAAGCCGCGAAATAAAAATAGGTCGGTGACATCTCAGGTTTTGCATTAATGGCAGACTGCACAGTGATACAACGATTCAAAACCTTCATTTAACTTTGCATTATCACTTCTTACAGTCGCTATCTTAATATCGTAAACAAACTGTTTCCTGTTTGAGTGGAGTACTCTTATATCAATATTCAAGTTTGTGTAATAGGATTTGGAGGTTGATAGTATCGAATGCACAAATAATTAAGAACTTTCAGAAAAGTCAGCATGATGTCACTCCAAGTGAACCTTAGACATTGTTGACTTCTTCAATGAGGCGACCTACAGGCACCTCGGTATCAACATATCTTTTTTTTTTTACAAAATCCAGGCCAGAAACGTTTCAAATCTATTAACCCCTGGACCAATGGTTACAATATCTTAATGTCAAGGTATGATTACTTTTAACAAGATCATTTTTTGGAATCATTTCTGGCATTGATTTTTCTAGGTAACTGTAGGGAAATATGCACAGTGCTGCATTTAGCCAATCCAAAGTAAAGTATTTCTGTGCAATGATAGCTTGAATCAAGAAGAGCTGCAACTCGTATTGAACCAGTCCCTCAAGAAGGACATGCACAGGATCATACAAAAGAGGTGCATTGTGGAAGTCGGGTATTCTAACCAGGCAACTGTCTTTGTTCATTCCCCACATTTTACTCCAATATGCTTTAACTACTTTTGTTACGGTATCCAGACTTGTGCACCTTTGTTTGTGCTCTTCTTCATCTCTCAGCCGAAAGTCAGTCTGCTTAAATGTCACCTACATGTCAGGGGGTGTTTATGCATGTATGTCACATAAATCATACGTAACATTTCAGGAGTGTTGTGGGCATGCTGCCACATGGGCATTCCAAGGCATCTTTGGAAAGGAATGACATAACCATAACGTCTCATTTGTCTCACACCAGATTTGGTCCTTGTAGCCTTTTCTTGCAAATATTGTTGTATGTAATTGCAAGCATTTGCATAAAATGTCTCTCTAAGATACTGCGATTCCATACCTTGAAATGGGCTAATTTATATGGTAGGAAAGTTTAAGTTTTGTCTAGGGTAAAACAAAAGTGGAATAAATTGTTCAGCTACTGGAAGGTAGCGGTAAACTTTATTAATTATGTGTAAATCAATAGTTAGCTTGTTTTTGCATGCATTTATATTTTCTGGCCAATCAAGTCTGTTATATATATGATGGCCTAGACCTGTTGTACATTTTGTTCGCTGAATTATGTTATTAGCTATCGCTAATAATAATTCTTCATTCTGAGCAGGACGTTATCTAGAAAATAACATGCATTTTGTCTTATAAATGTTTAAAGATAATTTATTGGCATAAAACCAGTCATCTACTATTTAAAGTTCGTTATTCATATCTTTATATATTTCACTAATTTGTTTTCCAGTTTTGCGTATAGTAATGTCATCGGCAAACAATATGTTTTTGCACATATTTGCATAGAATGGAAGGTCATTAATATATAAAATAAACAAAAGCGGACCGAGGTTAGACCTCTGTGGGACACCGTGTGTGACATCCTGCTGAAGTGAGTCATTAGAATTGTACTTAACATACTGTTTCCTGTTTGAGTGGAGTACTCTTTAACAAGATTTAACAAGATTGCCACCCAGAGAATGAACTCTAGGTGGCAGGTGGACAAGGAAGCCATTTGGCTTATCGAGAGTCCGACCCTTTTATCTATGTGTATCCAGCCCGTCTGAGATATGTGTCGATTTTATTGTTAAACATATTCACGCTACTAGCACCCACACAATCAGCAGGTAATCTGTTCCATTCATTTACAGTCCTTTGTGAAAATGAAAACTTTCTTATATCCAATCTACTCTGCTCCTTTGCTAATGTAACTTCATGTCCTCTAGTCCTTCTATCTTTCTTAACTGAGAAAAAAATATTTCTATCAATATTTTCATAACCCTTCAATATTTTAAACACTTCTATCTGATCTCCTCTCAATCTCCTGGTCTCTAGTGTTGTTAAACCGCATTTTTTTAGGCGTATTTCGTAACTAAGATCCCTCAGTTTTTGTATCATTTTAGTTGCTCTCCTCTGCACTCTTTCTAGAATATCTATGTCCTTCTTGCGATATGGCCTCCACGCTTGAATACAATATTCTAAATGAGGCCTAACTATTGTTTTGTACAGCGGTATTATTAGCTCTTTTTCCTTATACGTTATGTTTCGCCTAATTAATCCAAGGATTTGATTTCCCTTTGAAGCTGCAATTCCGCACTGCTCTGAAACCTTCATATCAGCACTAATGGTTAACCCTAAGTCCTGTTCTTTTACAGTAGTACTTAGTGCAGTACCCCCCATTGTATATTCTACCTCTTCGTTCCCATGTCCTGTGTGGAGGCATTTACATTTCCCAAAATTGAACAGCATTTGCCACTTTTCAGACCATTTGATCAACCTGTCAAGATCATCTTGTAAATGCTGTCTATCTCCATCACTTTTAATCCTTCTAAACACTTTTGTATCATCCGCAAATTTCAACACCTTGCTTGTTATTTCATCATCCAAATCGTTAATATATATTAAGAATAATATAGGTCCTAATACTGATCCCTGTGGTACCCCACTCAATACCGATTTCCAGTTTGAGACCTCCCCATCAACTACTACACGTTGTCTTCTGTCAATCAGCCATTGTTCTATCCAGTTTATTATACCATTTCCTATGCCATGGGCCTTTAGTTTAAGCAGTAATCTTTGATGTGGTACTTTGTCGAAAGCTTTTTGAAAATCTAAGTAGACGATATCCACTGGTGATCCCTCATCTACCCACTTAGTGATGTCTTCCAAAAAACATAACATATTTGTTAAGCATGACCTCGCTTTAAAAAAACCATGTTGAGATGGGTTAATCAAGTTTTGTTTAACAAGAAAATCCACCATGTGATCTGTAATTAGTCTTTCTAATAATTTACAAATCACTGATGTTAAACTCACTGGTCTATAGTTCTCTGACTTGTTTCTCGAACCTTTTTTGAATAACGGTATAATGTTTGCTTCTTTCCATTCTAAAGGAACCACTCCCTCTTCTAATGACAAGTTGAAAACTGTTGCAAGCGGTATGCTAATTTGTTCTACAATTTCCAATAGTAGTTTGGGTGGAATACCATCCACTCCAGGTGATTTATTATCTTTCATAGCCCTTATTTTCTTAGCTACCATTTCCGGGGTTACAATTAATTGTCCTAAATAGTCTGAATCTGCCCCTTTGAACTTAGCCTCTGGTACTGGCAGTGAACTAATATCTTCCCTGGTAAACACTGAACTAAAGTACTCATTCAGGTCTTCTGCCATTAAGAATCCCTCTGATATTATATTTCCAGCACTATCTTCTAGAGGACCAACCTTATCTCGAACTTTCTGTTTGCTTCGAACATACGCATAAAAACTCTTGCTGTCATGTTTTATATTACTAGCTAATTGTTGTTCATAGCTTCTCTTTGAATTTCTAATTTCAGCTGTAGCTTGGTTAAGTGCATCTTTATAACTGTTGTAGTCTTCATCATTTCCAGTACATCTATATGACTTCCACATCATTTGTTTATACTTAATTTTTCTAATCGCTTCTTTCGATAAGTGTTTCTTTTTGGACCGTTTTCCTTGTTTTTTGAAGGGTACAAATTTATCGACTATGCACTTAATTTCACTCTTTAATATATTCCAGCATTCTTTTGCCGTCTTATTTTTCAGTGTGTTATTCCAGTCTATCTTTGCTAAATATTTCCTCATGTCCTTATACCTTCCTTTGTGGAAATTTCTCCTATATTGCTTTTTACTATTCCTTTCAGATTTTACTTTGTTGGTAAAATGTATCTGGTTGTGATCGCTACTCCCCAGTGGCTCACATATCTTGACATTGTCAACTAATTCATTCTGTGAGGACAAAACTATGTCTAACACATTCTCACCCCTGGTTGGTTCTAGCACATGTTGAGAAAGGAATGTATCTTGAACTAAAACTAAAAACTTGTGGTCCTCACTCCCCATACTCTGTTGAGATTTCCATTGTATATGCCCGTGGTTAAAATCCCCCATAATAATACAGTCCCGTTTGCTTACTTCTCTTATAGCGTTTTGTATTTTTTCATTCTCTTCTATGCTTATGTTTGGACTTCGATAAACTAACCCAACTGTTAACGTTGAGTTTCCTGTAACTATGTTACACCAAACAGTTTCTTCGCAATCTGCTTCTCTTTCTAATTTTATTTCATAAGCCTGAATAGATTCTTTAATATATAAAATAACTCCACCTCCCTTTCTTCCTATTCTATCTTTTCTAAACATTACATATCCTGTCAGTCCCAATTCAGCATCTGATATATCTGTGGTGGTCCAGGATTCGGTTATACCTATTATATGAGGGTCAATATCTTCTATCATAATGTTTAGTTCATTTCTTTTGTTTACTATACTCCTTGCATTTAAACAAACACATTTATATCCAGCTTCAGAAGAGTTTTCCAGACTGTTATTTGCTGATTTATTTGTGCTGTCTTTATCTATGCCTACATTTTCAGGCTTTCCTGTGATTCCCCCCTGCGAATCTAGTTTAAATAGATGCAACCTGTCCCACTGTCAACAGATCGCAGCAGGTTCTCTGAGAAAACTGCTGCCCCCTTTCCACTAAGATGGAGGCCATCTCTCATGTACATATCTTCCCTCCCAACAAAATATCCCCATAAATCTGTGAATCCCACCCCCTCTTCGTCACACATCTGCTCAACTAGTGCGTTGATCGCCATCCTCTTACAGTTTCTATACGTTGCCCCCCTTCCTCCCATTACTGGCAAAATTCCTGACAGAATAACCTGTTCAACTCTCGTCTTCTTCAGCCTCCTCACCAACTGTCTATACTTCTGCACTATCGCAGTTGTTCCCTCCCTGTCTGCGTTATTTGTTCCTACATGTACCAGTATAGACCCCCCCTTGCCATGTCCCAATACCTTCTCTACCCTGTCAGTTACATGTTCAATCCCAGCCCCCGGTAAACAAACAACGACGTCCTTCCCCTCGCTCAGTACCTTGTCCGTCTTTCTCATAATGGAGTCGCCCATAAACACCCTCTCTTTCCTCATTGCCCCCTCAATCACTGCCTTGGAATAGCTCCTTCTTCGGTTTGCATCTGTCTGGTTGTTGTCTTTCCCCCCTGTCGTATTCTCTCCTGTCACATTCTCTTCCGATCCATTCTTTCCTGTCGCTTTTTCTCTTGTCACCTTCCCTTTTATCGACTTCTCTTCTATCACATTTGCTCTCACTTCCTTGCGTCCCTTCTTCGTTCGTCCCATCTCGTTTCCCTCTCTCCTATCCCTTCCCATCTTCCCTCCCTCCCTCCTTCTCTACGGTCACTTTCTTCCCTGTCACCTTCACCCTTGTCACGTTTTCTGTTGTCGATTTTCCAATTTCTTCCCCTCCAATCACCTTCCCTCCTCTCAATCTCTTTTCCTCAGTTTTCTTGCCACTGCTAGTCTCCTTCAGTCTTGCAGTATTCTCATCTCTCTCCCTGTCGTCTCTCTCCATTCGACCTGCCCCCTTGCTAATTCCCATCTCCATTCCCTTCACAATATCTGTCAACCTAACTATCTCCTTCTGCAGACACTCCACCTTCCAACACCCAATGCACTGAAAGGTGAATCCTTCCTCCATGGTTTCTGCCCATGACTTCCCACAGCCGGACAAGGCAAAATCTACCCAGCTGTGGCAGTGATCGCACACCAAGTGTCGCTTTGCCTTGACTTGCCGCTTGCAAGGCGCCATATCCCGATCAGAATTTATTTAATAACTTAACTAACTTAGTCTTTATAAAGACTGTTTCCTGTGTACTACAGCACACTTTAGGTTACAAATTCCAATTACACAGCCGACTATTTATCCTGACACGAACCCTAACATTACCGGTAGTGACCAAATTTAAATACAATCAATTACGTTACGTTAGGCTGTTTTATGTATTTAGGTTACGCCGCCCGACTATCGCCCTTGCTTAATTTTAACAACAATGCTACCTAATCAAACTATCTAGCAAGTACTGGCTTGCACAGATATTATGTTATGTAAGTAGTTTGATGGTTGTTACTTTATCTCCTATATATTCTACCACATAATCAGGTTTGTTAAATCTTGTTTACAAATGATCGAAGTATAAGTGAGTTACCCTATTATCACTCACTATACTAAGGTATTCTAAAATACTATAACTAACTAACTTTAAGCACAATTGCTACTCAATATATGTTTATTGCAACTTTATGAATGATATTAAGGCAAGAATAATACTTATCAATCAGTAATTCCACTTGTTTGTCAACTTTTCTGCACCTCCAACCTCTACGATGTATCTCCGCCAAATATAGCCTCGAAATCTTATATCGTAATATTCAATATTGTGTAATAGGATTTGGAGGTTGATAATATCGAATGCTTTATTTAGATCCATACAAACAGCAAGGACTGAGTTCTTTTTTCTAGTGCATTACTAACGTCACTAGTAAAAGCGGTTGTAGCATTGGTTTTTGAATGTTTCTCACGAAAACTATATTGGTTATTGTTCAATATATTGTTTTTTTTTATAAAATCACAAATCCTTCTATGTACAACTTTTCCCAGTATTTTATAAATTGAAGGTAACAAAGATATTGGTTTATAATTAGAAAAGTCATCAGTAGCTTTAGATTTATATACAGGTAAAAGTTTTGCTATTTTTATTTCGTCAGGCACTATTCCCTCACCTATTGATTGATTTATTAAAATAATTATTGGCAAGGGTATTTGCTCACCGAATAATTTCATGAGGCGGAGTCTAAAATTGTCATATCCAGAACTGGTCTTAGGTTGGAGAGACATTATAATTTGCCTGATTTCATTTACATCGGTCAGACTCATGAAGAGACTTCTTGGATTTTGTTTAGGACAATTCTGTAGATATTTTGTAAATTGCTATTTAGGTTGAGGGATTGTATTTGCGTGTTTTAATCCAACATTAGTAAAAACATTACAGAATATATTCGAAATTTGACGAGGGTCCTTAATTATATCCTTAATAATATATATATTTAAAGTGTAACGAAATGCCTGATTTATTGTTGTTTTTCCCAATCATGGTTCTAAGTAATTTCCAAGTTTTTTAGAGTCGTTCTTAAATATGTTTAACTCATTCGTACAGTATGTTATTGTGGTAATGTGTTTCAGTTTATTATACAGATTTAGATTATGTACATAACGGATATAAATAGAATGTGTCTTAAGTTTGTCGATACATTTCCTATATAGTTTGTTTGATGTTACTGACGATTTTAATAGACCTTTAGTCATCCAATTATTCCGTTTTACGTATTTGGGATTAACTTTAGCAATTTTCTCCGGCTCGAATGTTTGACATACATTCTTAATTTGCCTAGTGAATTCCCTGAATGCATTATCTGTATCTAACTGGTGTAAATACGTCCAATCAATTTCGCGTAGTGTAGATGTTATTCGACCAATGATTTTGTTAGACAATGGTCTGTGTTTTAATATTAACGGCTGATTTGATTTTTTTACAAAGGTTCTGCTTGCCAGTTAAATATAATATAGGTAGGTGATCAGATATATCACTATGTAATATGTCAGAATGAACAAATGGAGTTGTATGTCATACATATATATTATCAATAAGGGTAGCAGATATATGGGTGACGCGCGTTGGTTTGGTAATTGTTGGGATGGTGTGAGCAGCTTGGTGTAAATATAGTAAGTCGGATGAAGGTTTATATGAGTCCATTTTTAGGTAGATTCAAATTCCCCATCCACGAAGATATCAAGGTCTTCACGGTGATTATACTGAATATTATCACGTACATATCTTTAGATTTAACTTTCCCATTCTTGTAAATAAAATTATAACTAGGCAATTAAAAAAGATGCGCATCGTTGTCATTTAAATAGGTTTCGCATGTTAAGATATAATAAATGTTAACATGTGCATCAGATCGCTGTGACAGTAATATTTTAAGTTGATAAACTTTTAATGAAAGTCCTTTTATATTTAGCTGGAGAACGTTGTGCTGAAAACGGGTTTGGCAAAATTTTGTGGGAAGAATATGATGAACATCACAGTAATTACTATATATATAAGCTAGATTAAAAGGTTTTGTTTCAACCTCTTCCTTTTCAAACTAATACCTTATGTCTAAATCAGTATAATCACTTAACATTTCATCCATTGCTTACTGAGTCTAAATAGCTTACGAATCAGACAGTCCACTGTTAAGTCATAATACAACGAAGACACTTTTGTGCTGAGGTTACGTTAACAGCCCCATTATACTCCAATGTCAGGTAGCCAAAACCTTACCATGCAACTGATGTTTGCACCCCACACTGAATACATACCAACATGTTAAAGAACAATCAATGAAAATACGTTTTAAACTACTTACTCCAATATACAAGTCGTATGTCTGTGTGGGAATCATTGTCAACAACGAAAAAATCAAATGAAAAGTAGATATACATAAAATGAAAAAACATCATGAATGATGAAAAGTTCATTATTTACTTTTCAAAAATAAACCCCTCCTGGCCGGCGTTCGATTAAAAAAAACAATTCAGAAATATGAAAATAATGTGCCTGCTGGCAAATACATCATCATACTTATAAAACAAATAATTACAGTTTTCACTTTACGAATACTGAAACACGAAACACAATAAAAAAATAAAAAAATAACATGTTTTTCATCGACGTCTGACATCAAAAAAAGGTAATTCTCACCCAGGTGAGAAGAAATAGCTGGAAACACTTACATAAAAATCAGGAAATAAACATCCTCGAAGATTTGACTATAATACAGCATCTGACTCATTGCTGTGCTTGTCTGCATTATGTGAATTCATTGAAACTGCACAGGATTCCAATGACATAGCTTCTACTCAAGTCAATAACAGTGATAACTTAAAATGCTACAACTAATAGTATATCATGTGCTGGTGACACCCCAAAATTAAGTGTGAAAAAGAGTAACATTTGATGCAGGAAATGTTTTGAAAAACAAATTCAGGAAGTACAATTCTAACACCAACATATCGGAATAACACTTATAAAGCTAGATTAGACGGTCATTGAAATTGGATGAATCTTTGAGAGAAAAAAAATGAACACAAGTCCTAGGAAATAAAGAACTTACATTTCATATATTTGACTTGATCAATACAATCTTACTGATAGATTTTCCAAATATCAATGGTTTTCAACCTACATTGTTGGCACTAATACATGATGAAAAGAACAAATGTTAGCAATACACAACCAAATTTGAATCGCGTGTTGCACCATCAGCACAAATGCACCATAATGGTCAGAGACACGGGGTACCTTTTACAAGGAGACGGAGGTCGAATCTATGGTTTGGACAGTTTCTATACACATCAACCATAGGCGCACCGAAGGTGCTACATAGCCCCTCCCGACCATAAGAATTAGGCATGTACGCAGACCTTTTATAATGGGCCCACGCGACCGTGCCCCCTAGACCATTGGAAATATGCCCTCGTTCAGATTACAATAAGCTGAAGTGATGCATTTTCAACAGCAACTCCTTATATTGACGAAAATTTTTCAACAGCACTCCCTCCCCTACCCACCTTCCGATGTAGCCAGTCCAGCCGAAACAGCGCAGAAGCTGACGTTACGGTTGTGCGGCAGCGAAATAATTTCTATTACGCCATTTGGTTCAGCCGCCAGTGGAGGTTTTTGGGCCCACCCTCTAAACTACCCTCTCTGGGTCCGCCCCGATGGTGGCTAAATTATACAAATGGATGTGCGTTGGGCCCATTTTGGACGCACCGTTTTAGCGAGTCAAAAATAAAAAGGGTGGTGTTCTAAAACATCACGTAGTATTTTAATAGAAATAAGCTACATTTTAGCATATACGTAGTCAGGGAAGTGGAGAAGATGTTTCTGTAGATAACACGTTATTATAATGAAAAATGTCAACTCTATAACAAATCACGCTTAAGGGGCCAGTTGTGCATGTCGTTCCCCTGCCGGATTTTGGAGACGTAGCCGGGTGGCGCACGTTTACGACGTCACCACAAGAGTAGGAACAGTCAGTCAGAAAAAACTTCCGTCAGTCGTTTCATACAGCTGATCTATGGATGTGTTTACAACGTAATATTCCCTAATAAAACATTGGCGGGTGGCTCGTTTCAAAAAGTTGGTTCATAACAAAGGCGGTTCGCGACTACGGCTCTGGGTGGATATGTTGGCTCAGGACTAATTGTCACAGACTTTCAGGGTTTATCTTAGGTGTTTCTCCTCTTCCTTCTTGTCCACCTCTTCTGATGTTGTCGTCTCACACCGGATCAGCAGGGTTCTAGCGACTTCTAATTTCCCGTGTTTGAGGTGGGGGGACTCAAATTTGAGGTATTGGTCAGTGTGTGTCTTCTTCCTACACACTGTGAACACATCACATGTACTGAAGGAGTTGGTGTGCTACGCTGACGAAAGAGTCTACAACAACAAAATACATCCCGTATTGGATATGTTAAAAAGAAATCATTTGCATAAAAATAACTATCCTGAAGAATGTTCAGCAACCTGATACCTCATTTGTTGAAATATATTTGTATGTCTACCATTGTCTAAGCGGTGATGTAAACTATAGGTTTGATGTCACCGCTCACTTTACATTGAAAGGGACTTTTGCGCTATGACGTAAATACACAGTACATCCGTAATCGATGGTGTGCACGTGAGCTTATGAATTATCCACTGCTCGTTCGTATTTGACACGTGTGAGAGAAAAAAGTATACACAACCGTTTGCATGCGAAGACAATATTAGCACACGCCATTACAGTTGTATGGTAAGTCGTTCCATCTTAAAGTTGCATGCAGCAACCTGTGATTTATGTAGAGGATAATATGCCAGGACACATTTGTATACTTACATTGTTATAGACTCTCCTACGTATGTTACACAAAAAGGTAAGTTCTTATATAGCGCAGTATCCAGTCCTCATGATTGCTCAAAACGCTTTATACTTTATTCCCTGGCAGGCCTGTTGAATCGAACACCATCTCGACTTCTCTGGGAAGCCTTCAGCCACGCTGCAGTTAATGCGCGAAGATTATTCGTATAGAAATATCCACCACTGATTATAGCCAGATTCTCATTCATCCAGTTGAGTGAGCAACGTAGAGTAAACAACTTGCCCAAGGTTCGACACCGACGCACAATATTTGAACCCGGGTTCTCTCAGTCGTGCTACTGCGCTACACACTAACACAAATTTGAAATCATGCATCGGCGGTCCCTTGCGTTAATGATGACGTGTTTGTGTCCTGATCATCATAAATGCCTAAAGAGTCTTGTTTCTTGCGTCTTTCTGCTCAGGTTGCTAAGGATTTAGGCGCGATAGAAGTTTATATGAGGGGTGGCCCAGGATACCTAGTAGCAGTGCCTTTGGCGATTAACACCCCTCACCTTTGATGTTTCTTTGAATGTCATGTTTATTTATGCATTGTATTGTTTGTCGAGTCTTAAACAATAATTGGTTCGTTGCGTCAATACAATTGCACTGATGTAATGTGTGCCATGACATTTGATCATAGGCAAGAAATATTGCCCATTTACAACTTACACACTGTTATCAAACTAGCTGCGGCCGTTATGACTGTATCTGCAGTGTACTAATTAATGATAGTATTAGCTCGACAGAAGACATAAATACAAACTTCTGAAACAGACAGAAGTGCGGTTATGCCTTTGCTGGGGAATCATTTAATGGCAGTACTCCATGCACGATTGGCAGCAAAAATATGAGCCAACCCCTTAACGGTCCGACACCACACGATCACGTGAGAGGACCGTCGCATCGCCATTCTCACTCGAAGCAGGTGTGCATTTCTTCGAAACCCACCTCCGCCTCTCCACCGCGCCATATGTTGAGCTCCCCTCTGCGCATGGAGATTTATGCTATTTTCGATGCGATGCTATGTAGAATCTATATCTTATTTTATTGTTGGTATTAATTAGTTCGTAGTCAGGTAATGATGCCTTGTTGACTCCAATTGCTAAGAGGCGGTTAACACCCCTCGCCGTTGATGTTTGTTTGAATGTCATGTTTATTTATGCATTGTATTGTTTGTCGAGTCTTGAACAATAATCGGTTCGTTGCGTCAATACTATAATTGCGCTGATGTAATTTATGCCATGACATTGGGTCATAGGCATTAAATATTGCCCGTTTACAACATGCACACTGTTTCTGTTTTCGTACACACCAAACTAGCTGCGGCCATTATGACTGTTCCTGCGGTATACTAACTAATTATAGTAATAGCCCGACAGAAGGCATACATTATTAGTATTATTATATTTTATTATATATTTACTTATATAAACAAAGCTAATCACTTTGGATTGCACGTTGATTGTTTGTATCGCAAATCGGTTAATACTTTACGCTTTTAAGAAGGCGACAAGGTACATTGCTGATACGCATTAATTGGTGTTAGCTTGTTTCGTCATCTCGGTGTTTAAAAATGCATTCATTCTTAAGCTTTGATGGTAACTTGAAATGCCATCATTTCTATTAGTTGTACTAGTGTCTTATTCATTTGTTTCGATCCAACAAATGAATAAGACATAATCATTTAATGAAACAATAATTTTAACTCATTATTTCATTAACTCATATCCAGCGTGGTGATGACAGCATACTCCTAAATCACACCTAACACAGGGCCGTAGACTCCTAAATAATACCAAACACACGGCCGTAGACTCCTAAGTCAAACCAAACACAGGGCCGTAGTCTGGGGGTTCGGGGGGTTCACGCAAACCCAACTTTTAACGACCCACCTTTTGGAAAGGAACCACCCAACAAATATGTTTTTTATCGAAAATGTCAGGTTGTAAACACATCCATATATCAGCTGTATGAAACGTCCGATGGATGGTGTTTTCAACAAAATACAGCGACCTAACGAGGTTTCGTGATGCAATACTAGCGAGAGTAAATTTAACTATCGATAGTTATCGGCGATAGCTCAGTGAACTATCGATAGTAAGGATAGTTGGCCAAACATTTGAGCAGAATTAGTTGTGTCGCTGTAATACACATGTGATTCGTCAACTTTATTACGTAATATCTACTTTTTTACCGAGTCCACCGACCCAACGTCAACAATTGTCGATGAAAACACCAACACTTAATATTGCCATCGTGAAACAACTGACTCCAAATTCAAGCAATGACGTAACAAGCCAATCTTGGATTGGTTCATGCGAATTGTAGTTTAACTGACATTAAGTAAAATAATAGCATATTTAGCTTCCTTGAGACTATCGCGATAGTATCGCAATATGCATAGAACTTACAGCTATCGCGATACAATTGCGATAGAAAAACTATTCAAGAGTCAAAGCTAAGATAATGTCTGTATACAATCATGATTGTAGTGGCTAGAAAATTGGCGTGGACTACGAAGTAGGGGGACTGCGACATTGGGATGCATCTGGACTATTTACGATGCTGTATTTTACAGTACGCATTCATTGATCAACAGTATAAAGTATTCTTGAAAACTAAACAGCTAAACTTATTAAATGTAGATTATTCCTTTTAATAGATACGTATGTTAATCTACCCAGCATTAGCCAGAGCAATAATTCATAACATGAAGTCAGCTAGATTGGACGTAGGAACATGAACAATCTTTCAAGGAGGATTGCGGTTAACGTAGCCTGCCTCGGCACTATTGCCAATAAAGCTTGTTTTGAAACGGGATGTATTGTTTACTATTTGAACATTCTCCGGGGTAGCAACTTCTAGATTGGGAATGGTGTTACGCGCTTATTAAACACAATTTAACGGACAGCATACCTTCAAACTAGTTAATATATTCTACAAAAATATAGTAATTAATAAATGAAAAACTAGAACAGACTGCCTCCTTTTAAATGAACATATTGATTCACTGATTGTGCTCTCGCTGATTACATCATTCGTGTGCATGTTAAGAAAGGAATACACTGGCACTCTTTCGTCTCGACAAATAGTTTATACCAAAACTCGTTACTCAGGATACATTCATTGGGGGACCAAATGTGTCCACGTAAGCGAGGTTTCAATCATTATAATATACTATCAAAAATGTCCGTCACCTGACAGTATGCCTTGGTGACAGTCGTGATAATAATATTTACTACTAAATGTTAGAAAACACACAGCATCTTTACACAAACACCATCACACGTACGCATATACTCGGTGTTTGGTCAAATTGATGAAGGACGGCGATAATGTGAAGTTCACGTCTATAGATAGATCCTAGTCATAATAGTGTGTAAAATTTTCAAATAATAATTAGTCGTAGTGCTATACTATTAGAATAAAGGTAGACATATGCATTTATGTGTCAGCGTCTACTCCATATTACCAAGTCTGTGACCCAGGGGCCATTTTCCAGAAGTATCTGCCACGCTGTTCTAGCGTTTGTTAGGTTACGTTTTACGTATTATGCGCAAATTACGTGTTACGCTCCGAATAATTGATCCAACCTGTAGGTGAGAATCTTGACATATAGGGTATTTTGAAAAAAGATATATGTCTTACGATCCATTCTAGTAGATCCAATTAATACCTGCTTGGCGCTCGAGGTTCAAGCAGTCTAAGACGAAAAGATTAACCTACCCGCATACACACGCAAGCTCGAGTATAAGTAGATTTGATATATTTTTGTAAAACGAAAAAAGAGGAATCCGACATTTTAGAAAAACCAGACACTGCAGCAGAAAGGGCAACATGCCAACTGTTTCGACACTTTTGCAGAAAAAGGCGATACCCGTTTCATATTACATATATCCTTCTTACACCTTACACACGCAACCTCGATCATAATTAGATCCGAAATATTTGTGTAAAAAGAAAAAAGAGGAATCCGACATTTCAGAGAAACCAGACACTGCAGCAGAAAGGGCAACATGCCAACTGCTTCGACAATTTTGCAGAAAAAGCGATACGTTTTTCATATTACATATAGTCTTCTTACACGTGCCTGCCTATTTTTTTTGTCACGCCTGTGTTTGTTCGTAGAAACACACTATAGAAACTTTTGTTCGGTTATAAATTATATTCGTTTGCAGTTTATCGTTTGTTTTAAATGACCATAATTTTAAGAAGAAACGACATGCTGTTTTCTGGAACAGACATATAATTATACGTTGAAAAATGTGTTTAAAACATGATGGTTTTAGGCATAATAATATTACATATGTACATGTATTCTCGTTGTTTGTTTAAATGACGAGGGTCGTTTTCCCGAAGTATTTGCCACGCGCGCGTGGTTCCTCCGATTGTTAGGTTACGTTTTAGGTTACGTATTACGCGCATATTATGTTTTACTCTCCAAACAAATGATTCATCCCATGAAAGGTGAGATTATTGACATATATCAGGTGTTTAGAAAATATATAGGTATTACGTCCTATTCGTGGGGTCGTAAAGTAATCCCTGAAAGTTTGGCGTTCGAAGTTCAAGCCGTCTAAGAGGAAAACGTTAACCTACCCGCAAACACACATATGCACGCTCGTATATACGTAGACAAGGCATCGCATCACACATCTTTATATACAAACGAATATGTTGATGTTACGCATCAGGCAGCGTGATAGTTGTAATACCAAATGTCGTTGTTAGATTACATCCTTTTATATCACTTAAAAGCATACTTCTACGTGGAATACTACTTTATTTCATGGTTGTTCAACTCATGCACTGGATCCCAGTGACAAATCGTATGCAGTACACCACATTTTAACTTCTACTTGTACAATTAATACTTTTAACTGTACGTAAGAATATCTGGCGTCACAATAGAACATTTGTATTTATGTGTTGTGTATGTGAATGTGTGTGTGTGCGCGCGCGCGTGTGTGTATATATGTATAATAATGTTATGTATGTATGTCTCTATGTCTGCCTGCCTGCCTGCCTGCCTGCCTGCCTGCCTGCCTGCCTGCCTGCCTGCCTGCCTGCCTGCCTGCCTGCCTGCCTGCCTGCCTGCCTGCCTGCCTGCCTGCCTGCCTGCCTGCCTGCCTGCCTGCCTGCCTGCCTGCCTGCCTGCCTGCCTGCCTGCCTCACCTGCGTCACATGCCATGCCGCACCCGCCGCAATATCTGTCGTCTGCTATTCAATGTTCCACGTGTGATATCCTGAGTTATGTTGGTCGTCGTGCATTAGTTAGGCCACATTGTGGAACTCGCAGCGATTAGAACTAGAAATTAGAAAGAAATAATTGAAAAACATTAGTATTGTCAAAGAAACGGAACCTGATTAATGCTGATGTTTTGGTTTTATTTCTCTCAGCCTTTGAGTTTAGTAGGTATGTCTTGAATTCAACGGCTGAAGTAAAGGGCACAGTTCATATTTCCATTGCATTTGAAACTGCTTGTAAACAAAAAGGAAGCTGAAGTTTAAGTATTAACCACGAGATCCACAATACACCGTATCACAATTACGCTCTACCGTCTTGTTATCGTCGTCGTCGTCGTCGTCGTCGTCGTCTTCGTCGTCGTCGTCGTCGTCGTCGTCGTCGTTGTTGTAATTATTGTAGTTGTCGTCATAACAACATCATCCGCTTATAATTATAAGTGCTTCTGTACATATATACGTGTGTACATATGCATGTGAATATGTAATTATGTACATGTGTATGTATCTATGTTCGTACGTACGTGCGTGAATGCATGTATGCATGCATGTCTGCATGTGTGTATGTAGAACACCGACCACAATGTGCGAGCTCTGTTTTTGGGCGCTTCCGAACCCGTGTCTTTGATATTCGATACATCCGACCAGATACCAAACTAAGGGTCTACAAAGCGGTTGTACTTCCAGCACTGTTTAACTTAGCTGAAACATGGACACCATACAGACGACATATAAAAGCCTTAGAGCAATTCCACCAACGCTGCTTACGAAATATATTGAGAATCATTTGACAGGACAGCAGATCTAACAGCAGTTTCCTCGATGAGGCTCACATATCCAGCAATGAAGCAACCATCATCCAACAACAACTGAGATGGGCTGGCCATGTACTGCGCATGTCTGATCGAGACTGCTCAAGCAAGTATTCTACTCAGAGCTGAGTTATGGTAAACGGTTTAAATGAGGACAGCGTCAACGCTATAAAGACGTCCTTAAATCAACCTTGAAAAAATGTGGCACTGACCCAAACACCTGAGAATCTGAGGGTCTATCACGTTCTAATTGGCGGTCGTTACTCGAAACGACACAGAGTCATTCGACGCCAGCAGAGTAACAACCTTAGCCAAAAAGCGTGAGGCTCTGGATGACCTACCCTCACCACATCTGCCTATACATGTTCGTTCGCGCTGTGGGAAGCTGTGCCGAACAAAGATTGGACTGATAAACTATCTGCGAACACACACCAAATGACACCGACAATCCATGGAACGATAATCCTCGTTTAGAGGGATTGCCGATGATGATGATGAATGTATGTATGCGTGTATGCGCGTAAACGCGCATGCGTATGCGCGTAGGTGTGTATGATTGCATGTTTGCATGTGTGCATGTTTGCATGTGTGCATGTTTGCGTGTTTGCGTGTGTGCGTGTGTGCATGTGTGCATGTGTGCATGTGTGCATGTGTGCATGTGTGCATGTGTGCATGTGTGCATGTGTGCATGCGTGCATGCGTGCATGCGTGCATGCGTGCATGCACGCATGTAAGCATGTACGCATGTACGCATGTACGCATGTACGCATGTAAGCATGCACGCATGCACGCATGCACGTATGCAAGTATGTATGTATGTATGCATGTGTACATGTTTAGTTAATTACGTGTATGCGTGTGTAAGTGTGTACGTGTGCACGCGTGCAAGTTTGCATGTGTATACGAGTGTGTAAGGTAAGTTTGGTGATATGCTGTCCTCCAACTAACCAATACTTATTAAGTATGTTAATAAGCTGCTTATTTCAGTTCACAAACACTAATCCATATGCATGTACAAGCGGCGGGATCATTTAATCTGTTCATCCTTATTGTTAATCCGATGTTTTACTCCGTGCTCTATGTCGTACAAGTGCACGTATTAATCTAACGTCCTGTTAAAGTTGTCCAGTAGTTTCTCTGGCTGATCAACCTTTGACATACACAGTTTAATGTGTTTCTGTATTGTATAGGCATAATTATCTGTTTTCTAAATTATATATTGGTTTATTCCAATCTGTAACAAAATCATTAAATACATTTATTTCAATGTATATGAACAATATAATATGCCAAGGCACTTATATATGTGTGCACTTCCTTCTTTGCAGTTGATGGCGATCTTATTAAAAGAGGTAATATGTGGTGGTTTAATTGATTGATGGAGTTTATTGAGGCAATTATAAGCATGATGAGTACAACCTTGCTTATCCACCGTATATTGTCAATAATTATTAGCAGTTCTTTTTTTAAATAAATGCATTTGTTGCAGCGAGTGGACTTTTAATTGTGCGTAGCTGTTACTGCTACTAATGGGGAAACGTCCACTGCCATAAGACATCATGGGGATGTCTCTGTCATGCGTATCCTAGAGGAGGTTGCAAAGTTGTTTACGGAAACGCCAGGGACCACGGCGCGAGGTGCGGCTGCAACTACAAAAGAGGCACAGTCTGGGCGCGCGACACTTAGCGGCTACTTTCCCCAGGTGGCGATGGCGCTTCACGCCTACTCCGTCAGGCGCCGCCACAATGAAAGCAGTAGATTACAAGGCGATGTCGGCTAATATTATAACTGGACTCTAATTGACTGCTTCCAATATTTTCGTTCACCATGGAACTATTAATAAGACCAACCAACTGACATAATAGTTTAACCATAACTAGTCCATGCTTCGCAACTAAGCTGTCTCCAGTTAGTAACAAGTTACACACTATGGTTACTTTCACTGTGTCCTGTATTTTAAACATTGTGTGACGTTGAACATGGTCAATTAGTCGGCGATAATAAAACGAAATCCCCCAAAGATACATGTGTTGCATATCGTTTTTTACACACACACACACACACACACACACACACACACACACACACACACACACACACACACACACACACACACACACACACACACACACACACACACACACACACACACACACACACACACACACACACACACACACACACACACACACACACACACACACACACACACACACACACACACATACACACACACACACACGCGCACGCACGCACACGTACCATACCACGCACACACTCGTGCGAGCACGCACACACACACACACACACACACACACACACACACACACACACACACACACACACACACACACACACACACACATATTCATAAACAAACAAACAACCACACACACACACACACACACACCGCACCGCACCGCACCGCACCGCACCGCACCGCACCGCACCGCACCGCATCGCATCGCACCACACCACACACTACAAACACACCACACACACGCGCGCGCACGTACGCACGTACACGCATGCACGTATGCACACACGCCATAATCAGTTCTAAAGATGGCTGAAATAGCGTTTGTCAGTGTTATGGTAGACTAATGGTCAGAACGTATACAATATAGGTTTACAGACCTGTATCAGTACAGTCCCCGTGCACTAGGTCCTAGAAGGCTACATCGTGCCGTTACAAACAGGAAGTTTACAACTTTGATGGTAATTAAACATACGTGAAATTATTTATTTTGCTACGTGCTGCATCGTACACGCGTATTCCGGGTTAATAAATAAATATATCACTTGTGAAGTATCATTTGCCGTGATAGGTGACATAAATTGAGTCCATTAGCGAATACGTGACACCCGGCCGCGTATCCTGGCAACGACCTTTCGCGGGCTATACACAACAACTGCAAGAAGGCGCGTCAACGCTATTGTAATGAAACAAGAGAAACAGTCCACTAATTTGTCAGCTGCACATCTTTCGCCGGTCACCCTAAGCACTTGTATATTACTGTCGGGCTTTAGAATTGTCACTATCTTTCAAAATACTGCTGCATAATTTTGGTTCTATGTTAAACGATACACAACATTCGATTGTGTATAGCCAAGACGGCGGACCACATTGACGCCCGGACACCAAATAAGGGCAATGACGTACGACTAATGGACGCAATTGCGCCTGTCATCCAAGGTGACAGCTCTGAACGACTGCCGCCTCGTGGCCCTGACGTCAGTGGTAATGAAGGTGCTGGAGCGCTTTGTTCTCAAGTACTTGAAGTCAGTCACAAACTCCAACATGGATACTCTGCAGTTCGCGTACAGGGAAAACTGGTCCACTGATTACGCTGTTGCATTGGCCCTTCATCTCGTCTTGCAGCATCTCGATATCAGGATATATATATATATATACACACACACACATATATATATATATATATATATATATATATATATATATATATATATATATATACATATATATATATATATATATATAACATATATATATATATATATATATATATATATATATATATATATATATATATATATGTATATATATATATATATATATATATATATATATATATATATATATACAGAGAGAGAGCGAAAGAGTGAATGAACCACTGACAGAATCACGGATCCAGCACATCTCGCCTTCTATTAAAAACTCCATTCAGGCAGGCGATTCAGAAATATCCGTGAGAAGAGTAGTCACTTCCGAGACAGTTTCTTTCCCCGTGCCGTGGCTGCCTCATCGGGTATTAAATATCGACTATAAAGTAAATACAATGGAATGTTAATTTTGCCAACGTGTTTTATGCTTCTGCTGTGTGATAGTTTTAACCTATACATTTTACTATATATTTTAGACAATGTTAGACTTAATTATTTTTATTAAATTTTATTTATCTTTTATTGTATGTTCGTGGTATGTTTGATGTGACTGTATGTTTTAAAACCAAGTCACATTCCTAAATCACATGTATTTTATGTCAACATTGGCAATAAATTATATGTGTCTGACAACAGTTACGTCACTTCGGACGTTATTCCCCCATGTCCCGCCGCGCGTCGCCACTGAACACCGCCACTGCTAAACAAGAATCCCGTCAATCGCTGGACATTATCAGCGGATTGATAGGGGTGTGATGTAGGTGGTCTGGAGAGCTAATTAGTGGGTTTACGATCCAATAATGTGTAATATCTTATGATGAAATTATAAATCTGTCTGATTGTGTTTACCGCTACTTCCTCCACTGGCTTAGCTCAACATGAATCCGTTTTTTTCATTCCCCATTATGTAATGCGTTTATAGTTTAAATAAAATCCACAGTCGCAGTTATTAGGAAATTGCAAATATATATTTAAATTCACGAAATAATTGCCTTTGGTGTTACTACTGGTCATTGCCCAAAGCCAACCATAAAGCCGACATTTAGGCTTAAACCCACCTTAAACTGATTGCATGATTTAATTATTGTTGTCGTGCAGCTGACTTTGAGCACAGTTGAATATAGGCTGTGTAAGTTGCCTATAACAATAGAACATATTTAGGTTTAAACCATTGCAATGTAGCCACGTGATACGTGGATCAACAAGCGCTGGCGATTTCACCACGTTAGGTTACATACGACGGAATGTGGTGGCTATTTAAGTGTCCTCGGACTGACTCAGACAGTGTTGTGAACTCTTATATGTGTGCTCATCTGTACATGACTGTCCTATTAATGTAAAATTATCTTAGAAAAGTTGCATAAACACGTTTTGGGACGTGTCTACGATCTATCGTCACTAGTGCATAAGGTGACAGCACTAACGCAACACAAAGTGTAAAAATCGCTGAAGGTGTTAAAAACATACTTCATATTTCACCGTTTAGCGAAAACACACGCAAGTATTTATAATATTGATTTAATCATAGGAAAGTTAACGACTGGTCCCATGTGGTTTATTTATTGAGCTACGCGCTGCGTCTTACCGTAGAACAACGATCCGCAAAACCCTGGCCCGAAGGCCAAATTTGGCCCGCTGACGGTTTCCAGTTGGCCCGCGAGACCCGCGACAGGAATTGGAAATTGTCAAAAGCAACCAAAAAATTGTCATTTTCTACAATACAACAGTGTTTGTTGACTGAAAAACGGAGCGGTTCTGACGAGGTATATGTAACATCCATGGATCCAGGGAAAACAAACGCTGATTAGCTCGCGTATAAAGAAGTAGTGGATAGTTCGACATAAAGCTGTCGCCCTTCAACATTTATGCTGAACTATCTAAATTTATTATTTTAAATTCACAACAACATTTTTCTAAAATGCCAACCCGGTGATTGTGAGTGTTTTGGACATCCTACAGATCGTCTTCAGTGGTCGATTTGCCGACTTCGCTGCTTTTTTGCAAGTTCATTTATCGCACAGCCTAAAGTTGTCGAAGTTGTAGTAATTATTTGAACGCGACAAAGCTGCCTTGACTGAGAATCTCTAAGATTGCAACATGATAGATTATGATGATGTACGTTAGATCGAACTGATTGTTTACCTAAGCGTCAACAGAATTGTGCGAGTTCCCGCGCCTTGTATGGTGACCTGCCACGCCAACAAAGGTGTTATTATTTTACGTAGAATGATATCTTTTACGTAGAATGTTGCCTTTCCTCGGCCAAGTCGTAACATTTCTCTGGCGACGAGGATATAAAATCATGTATCAAACAACAGCACAAAGAGTGGAGACCCTGTCAGTAAGAAACAGGGACATTTAAGCGGATCAAAGAAAATTTTGTGTGGTTGAGTTGGCGCGGTGATTTGGCTGACGTAAGCGGCAAGCCGACAAGATGCCTGGACTCATTGGGACGTTAGGGAAATTCGACCCTATCGTAGAGACATTTGCGTGTTATGAAGAAAGGTTGCATTTGTTCTTGAAGGCAAATAACATTGCAGTGGACGAAGCGGAACGGCGTAAAGCAACATTTCTCACCGACTTGGGAAGGAGAATTTATCGAGTGCTGTCTGATCTGTTTAGTCCAGAAACATTGGCTACAAAAACCCTACATCAACTCTTATAAAAGCTGAAAGACCACTTTGAACCGGTGCCCAACGAAATGGCTGAATTGTTCAAATTTTGGACGAGGGTCCAAAAAGAGGGTGAAAGCATCGCGGAGTACAGTTTGGCGATCAAGAAGTTAAATGTACATGCACATTTCCCGGACCTTAATCGTTGGTTGAGAGACTGGTTCATCACAGAATTAAACCGTAGTCATGCATTCTTACAAGAAAAATTAGTAACATGACAAAATTAACGTACGAACAAGCTGTGGAAATTGCTGTTACCATAGCACTAGTCAAGGAACATGCAAGGCAGTTTCATTCACCTGGCGGCGCCACTGTCGACACAAGAACCAGTGAGCGTCAATCGCGTGACTAGCCACAAAAGCTAGTAAGGGGAGGTACCCTAAACAGGTTAACAGAAACAGGCAGCAGCACTCAGGCATGTAAGTTTAAGGCAGAGAGTTGCTTCCGTTGTGGCAAAACGGGCTATATCGCAAAATTGAAAGTGTGTAAAGGCAAGTCACGTGTTCATTCCGTGACTGAAGCATCTGAGTAACAGTTAGACCACTTCGCAGTGTACAGCAGGTACACAGAGGACGCACTGAAGAACAGTGGTATCAGGGTGTTCGTGTGCATCGACGGCACCAAGTATGACTTGCAGTTATGTAAGTGCGCAGGCGTGTGTGTGAGTGGATGTCAATCTGCGTGCATGGACATCTTATCAATTCCTACATATTTGTTGATTTCACCATGAAACTTACATTTGCTATTAAATGCACGAACATCACCTTTGACAAGTGTGCATTTACTACCTAAAAATGCGTACTGGTACCAGTGATCCGACGGCACAAGAGCAACTGCAATTAGAACGGAGAAACCTAGAAGTACTACAATCGTCACAACGATAACACATACCGCCAAACCCAACACAACCAAACTCGCCACCAAACAGAGCAAAACGTTACACAGGAAGATAGCAATGACAAATTTGACAGTGCCAGCAACAAAACATACGGGAAGACACAAACGAGGATCCAGCCAATACCAGCACCAGAACAACTAACGCTACCACTACACGGGAAGACAACATCGAAGTACCAGGCAGCAACAGTACGGCCACTTCACCCAACCGAGTCGGTATAAATGAAACCCCCTACGCATGTCAGTGCTGTCACGGCCTCATTACAGGAAACGGATCTCTCACTAAACTATGTGGATTGGGAACCTCTTTGCTGGTGATATTCATCATAGCCTGTCCGCTGATAACCACCATATGTGTGCATGTAGCGGAAATGTAACACTACTGACGGTGTATAATGTCTGTTTAGGATTGTACCGCATTTGACCGGACGGTCGTTGTGGTAGCTCTACTGACAAAGAGAGTTTTATTTTGGCAGAAGTTAGTGAGGCGCCGTATATTTTCGTGTATCGATACAATTGGCCATATGTGTGAGTTCAGATCAGTTGTTGACATCCCATTGTGTTCAATATTTAACTTTTACAACACATTCATTCGGAAACAAATCCAGTGACGTGTAACATGCTATAAATTTAGTTGTTTTTCTTTCTTGATGTTTTGTTGTCTTTCGGCTGTCGTCTACGTCAAACTAACTACCGAGATGGCAACGATATTGTCATACGCAACATGCTGTCACTCTGTCCCCTAGGGCAGCAGTCTTGATCACTTTTATGCAGGTAGCTGTAAACGTCCGAGGGTGGGTACCGGCCCTCCTCATAATTTATGTGCGTTGTAAGTGTAAACATTGTTGTGAAGACGCCGACTTATCATCACAAGAAAGGGGTAAAGTTTCTAGTCTGGGGACCAGTTCACTAACATTCTTGTGAGCTCGTGTGTCCGAAATTCGCTCCGTAATAGTGGTATTGTATATTGACATCTGTCAACACAACGATGCGCTACCAGGACATGTTCGCCGAAGTGTTACGGAAAAAGTGTCATTGGTGATACAGTATCAGCATTTTGTATTTTGTTTAAGCTGCTTTAAGTGATTAACGGATTCTTTTATTGACTGGTTTCCCTGTTAGCTCACTGTCACACACACACACACACACACACACACACACACACACACACACACACACACACACACACACACACACACACACACACACACACACACACACATGCACTGTCTTCGTGGAATGGTCCCCATGTGTCTGAGCGAAATGTCGGAACTATACAAATCTTCACAGAGGCAGGTTTGGGCAAGAATACGGGGCGGCATAAATCTACTCAATGCGCCGCATGATACCGTGCGTCTCTGCAATTGCCACAGCGCTCGTCACAAATGCCTCCTGTTGTTTTTGCGTTCGGCTGGTAACATTGCAGTAAAATATAGTCTCTGCGTGGTACTAAACGTAATAGCTTCTCATAGTAACTCACGGAGGTTTTCAAAAAAATGTTGCAGTGCATGCACTCAGGTATGCAATTATCATGGTACTCATGCATACAAAACATGTGCACACACACACACACACACACACACACACACACACCACACACACACACACACACACACACACACATATATATATATGCATGCATGAGGCACGCAAACATTCTCCCTCTACGCACACATACATGCATGCATGCATAGAGGGAGAATGTGTGCGTGCGTTCACGCATACATGTGTATGTATGCGCATGTATTTATGTTTGTGTGTGTGTGTGTGTGTGTGTGTGTGTGTGTGTGTGTGTGTGTGTGTGTGTGTGAGTGTGTGTGTGTATGTGTATGTGTACGTGTATGTGTGTATGTGTGTGTGTGGGTGTTGGCGTGTGTGTTTGTGTGCGTGTACGCGCGCACACTCGCGCTTTGAGTATATACACTTTATCCCGCTTTCTCACTTTCCCGCCTTTTCGTTTGTCTGTGTCTATCTGACTCTGTATGCCTGTGTGACGTTTTATTACTCTGTCTCTGTTTTCGTTTGTATCTGTTTGTGTCTGTCTCTCTATCTCTCTCCTTCCCTCCCTCTCTCTCTGTCCCTCTCCGTTTCCATCTTCTCCTCCTCCTCTGTCTCTCTCTCCTTCTCACTGTCACTCTCCCTTTGCCTCTATATGTCCCTCTCTCTGTCTCTCTGTCACTCTCTGTGTCTTAGTCATTCACTCACTGACTTACTCAATCACATACTCACACACTGAATCATTCACACTCACTCACTCACTCACTCACTCACTCACTCACTCACTCACTCACTCACTCACTCACTCACTCACTCACTCACTCACTCACTCACTCACTCACTCACTCACTCACTCACTCACTCACTCACTCACTCACTCACTCACTCACTCACTCACTCACTCACTCACTCACTCACTCACTCACTCACTCACTCACTCACTCACTCACTCACTCACTCACTCACTCACTCACTCACTCACTCACTCACTCACTCACTCACTCACTCACTCACTCACTCACTCACTCACTCACTCACTCACTCACTCACTCACTCACTCACTCACCCACCCACCCACCCACCCACCCATCCACCCACTCACCCACTCACCCACTCACCCACTCACTCACTCACTCACTCACTCACTCACTCACTCACTCACTCACTCACTCACTCACTCACTCACTCACTCACTCACTCACTCACTCACTCACTCACTCACTCACTCACTCACTCACTCACTCACTCACTCACTCACTCACAAACTCACTCACTCACTCACTCACTCACTCACTCACTCACTCACTCACTCTCTCTCTCTCTCTCTCTCTCTCTCTCTCTCTCTCACTCTCTCCGTCCGCTCTCATTCACCTCCCTCCCTCCGTTAAACGTTCTCTTTGTTGTTTTTTCTGTCATTTTGTATTTCTCTCTAGCTCACTCGATGTGTTAGTATACATCAGTTTTATACAACGTTCTTAGGCGTTGACGTAAATCTTGCTGCGCATTCGTGACTTCCTTTTTCAAGAAGGTGTGCGCTAGGTCTACTATGAAAAACGTAGACTTCCCAACACCTATATCAACTGAAATAATACGACCATTGAATTAGATACAGTCACGAGAGCGAAGTACACAGGGCATGATTGTTGAAGTTGCAAGGATCCTCAGCGCTTCAGCGAGTTTCCAGAATGCGTTCGGTGTACATCCATCTCAGTCACTTCGCAGTGTACAGCAGGTACACAGAAGACGCACTGAAGAACAGTGGTATCAGGGTGTTCGTGTGCATCCACGGCACCAAGTTTGACTTGCAGTTATGTAAGTGCGCAGGCGTGTGTGTGAGTGGATGCCAATCTGCGTGCATGGACATCTTATCAATTCCTACATATTTATTAATAATTTTTCACCATGAATCTTACATTTGCTATCAAATGCAAGAACATCATGTTTGACGAGTGTGCATTTACTACCGAAAAATGCGTTCTGCTACCAGTGATCCGACGGCACAAGAGCAACTGCAACTAGATCGGAGAAACCTATAAGTACTACTATCGTCACAACGATAACACATACAGCCAAACCCAACACAACCAAACTCGCCACCAAACAGAGCAAAACGTTACACAGGAAGATAGCAATGACAAATTTGACAGTGCCAGCAACAAAACATACGGGAAGACACAAACGAGGATCCAGCCAATACCAGCACCAGAACAACTAACGCTACCACTACACGGGAAGACAACATCGAAGTACCAGGCAGCAACAGTACGGCCACTTCACCCAACCGAGTCGGTATAAATGAAATCCCCTACGCATGTCAGTGCTGCAACGGCCTCATTACAGGAACCGGATCTCTCACTAAACTATGTGGATTGGGAACCTCTTTGCTGGTGATATTCATCATAGCCTGTCCGCTGATAGCCACCATATGTCTGCACGTAGCGGAAATGTAACACTACTGATGGTGTGTGATGTCTGTTTACGATTCCCGCAAAATTTCGGCGGGAACTTCCGGTGGTGAATTGGTTTGAATTTGGTGTAGCAAATTTGCGAAAATATAAGGATATTTGATCAAGATAAGTGATATTATTGAGTGTATAGCATACATAACGTAATTACAGATATATATATATTAAGCAATAATTTTTGTTAAAAGTTAGCTAGAGGGAGTAATCTAGGGTAGATTAAAAGTGGGCGATTTGCGAGCGATAATTGAGAACGTTAATGTAATCGGAACATTGTTTACAAAGTTGGTCACTGGCGAAGTTAACGTAACGTGAACGACAATAGAATAGCGTTATTTGAGATATTCGATGTAGTTAGGTGAGTAATTAAAACCTGAAATAACAACCTTTAAAGTGTGTATTAGCACACAGGAAACAGTCTTTGTAAAGCCTACCTTAATTGTATCTAAGCCTAACTTGAATACATTGTCGTCGACATCGTAACTAGGTAAGGCATGGTGTGTCACTGTGTGTTAACAAATATAACTAACTATAACCTAAACAATCTGGTGTAAATTGTACATAGAAAAGTCTTTTCAAAGACTATATATAAACTATTTTGAACATAAATAAATTCGGATATGGCATCTTGCAAGCGGCAACTTAGTGCAAAACGACACTTAGTTTGCAACGACTGCCAGAGCTGGGTGGATTTCGCGTTGTCTGGCTGTCCAAAATCATGGGCAGAGACCAAAGATGACGGAATCAACTTTCGGTGTATGGGGTGTTTGAGGGTGGAATGTCTGATAAAGGAGATGTGTAAGTTGACGGATATAGTGAAGGAGATGGAGGTGAGACTCAACATAGAAATATATGGAGCAGAGAGGGATGACGAGGAGAGAGTTGAGAATTCTACAACACAGAAGGAGCAGAGTTGTGACACGGAGACTAAAGAAAGGAGACTGAGAGGAGGGAAGGTGACCGGTGTGAAGGAACAAGAAATTGAGAAGACAGAGGGACGGAGGAAAAGTGTTCGGCAGAGGAAAAGAAAACGGGTCAGTGGGGATAGATCAACAGGTAGTCAGACTGTAGAGAACGAGGAGAGACGCGACAGCGATACAGGTGGTGAAGAGGTAGATACCACATAGGCAGTTGGTAAGACTGTGAGACAGAAGACCGATGGAAGAAGACAGAGTGTTCAGCAAAAAACAGAAAACATGAAAGGCGTGAAGTTGACAGGGGAGAAAGTGACCGTAGTGAAGGAGGTAGCCGGGGAAAAGAGAAGGGAGAGGAGAGAAGAAAATGTGATGGGAGGAAAGATGAAGGGACGAAAGGAAGTGAGAGTAAATGTGCTAGAAGAGAAGATGACCCGAGGAAAGGGGACAAGAGAAAACGCGACAGGAAAGAAGGGAATGGAAGAGAATGTGACAGGAGAGAAGACGGCAAGAGGAAAAGACAACAACAAGACATATGCAAACCGGAGGAGATACTCCGAGGCATTGATTGAGGGGGCAAGGAGAAAAGAGAGAGTGTTTATGGGGGATTCAATTCTGAGAAAAACAGACAAGACTATATGCGAGGGGAAGGACGTTGTTGTATGTCTACCGGGGGCTAGGATAGAGCATGTGACCGAAAGGGTAGATAAGGTATTGGGGCATGGCAAGGAGGGTCTATACTAGTACACGTAGGGACAAATAATGCAGACAAGGAGGGAACAACTGGGATAGTTCTGAAGTACAGACATTTGATGAGGAAGCTAAAGAAGACAAGAGTGGAACAGGTTGTTCTCTCAGGAATTTTGCCAGTAATGGGAAGAAGGGGGGCAACATACAGAAACTGTAAGAGAATGGCGATCAATGCACTAGTTGAGCAGATGTGTGAAGAAGAGGGCGTGGGATTCATATATGTATGGGGTACTTTGTTGGGAGAGAAGATATGTACATGAGAGATGGCCTCCATCTAAGTGGAAAGGGGGCAGCACTATTCTCAGAGAATCTGTTGCGATCTGTTGAGAGTGGGACAGGTTGCATCTATTTAAACTAAATTCGCAGGGGGGACTCGCGGAGTAGCCTGAAACTGGAGGCATAGATAAAGACAGCAAAAATAACGCAGCAAAGAACAGTCTGGAAAACTGGTCTGAAGCTGGATATAAATGTGTTTGTTTAAATGGAAGGAGTATAGTAAACAAAAGAAATTAACTAAACATTATGGTAGAAGATATTGACCCTCACATAATAGGTTTAACCGAATCAAGGGCAACCACCGATATATCAGATGCCGAATTGGGCCTGACAGGATATGTAATGTTTAGGAAAGATAGAATAGGAAGAAGGGAAGGTGGACTTATTTTATTTATTAAAGAATCTATCCAGGCTTATGAAATAAAATTAGACAGAGAAGCAGATTGCGAAGAAACTGTTTGGTGTAACATATTACAGGAAACGCAACGTTAACGGTTGGATTAGTTTATCGAAGTCCAAACACAAGCATAGAAGAGAATGAAAAAATACAAAATGCTATAAGGGAAGTTAGCAAACGGGACTGAGTTATTATGGTGGATTTTAACCATGGGCATATAAAATGGAAATCTCTACAGAGTATGGGTAGTGAAGACCACAAGTTGTTAGTTTTAGTACAAGATAGTTTCCTTTCTCAACATGTTCTAGAACCAACCAGGGGAGAGAATGTGTTAGACATAGTTTTGTCCTCACAGAATGAATTAGTTGACAATGTCAGGATATGTGAGCCTCTAGGGAATAGTGATCACAACCAGATACATTTTACCATCAAACTAAAATCAGAAAGGAATAGTAAAAGCAGTACAGGAGAAATTTCCAGAAAGGAAAATATAAGGACATAAGGAAATATTTAGCAAAGATAGACTGGAATAACAAACTGAAGAATAAGACAGCAACAGAATGCTAGAATATCTTAAAGAGTGAAATTGAATGCATCATCGTAAAATTTGTTTCCTTAAAAAACACGGGAAACGGTCCAAAATAGAACACTTATCGAAAGACGCCATTATAAAAATTAAGTATAAACAAATGATGTGGAAGTCATATAGACGTACTGGAAATGACGAAGACTACAACATTTATAAAGAAGCACTAAACGAAGCTACAGCTGAAATTAGAAATTCAAAGAGAATCTATGAACATAAATTAGCTTGTAATATAAAACATGACAGCAAGAATTTGTATGCGTATGTTCGAAGAAAACAGAAAGTTCAGGATAAAATCGGTCCTCTAGAAGATAGTGCTGGAAATATAATATCAGAAGGATTCTTAATGGCAGAAGACCTGAATGAGTATTTTAGTTCAGTGTTTACCAGAGAAGACATTAGTTCACAGCCAGTACCAGAGGCTAAGTTCAAGGGGGCAGAATCAGACTATTTAAGACAGTTAATTGTAACCCCAGAAATGGTAGCTAAGAAAATTAGGGCTATGAAGGATAATAAATCACCTGGAGTGGATGTTATTCCACCCAAACTACTATTGGAAATTATACAACAAATTAGCATACCGCTTGCAACAGTTTTCAACTTGTCATTAGAAGAGGGAGTGGTTCCTTTAGAATGGAAAGAAACAAACATTATACCGTTATTTAAAAAAGGTTCGAGAAAAAAGTAAAATAATTAGACCAGTGACTTCAACATCAGTGATTTGTAAATTATTAGAAAGACTAATTAAAGATCACATGGTGGATTTTCTTGTAAAACATAACTTGATAAACCCATCTCAACATGGGTTTCTAATAGCGAGGTCATGCTTAACAAATATGTTATGTTTTTTGGAAGATATCACTAAGTGGGTAGATGATGGATCACCAGTAGATATCATCTACTTAGATTTTCAAAAAGCTTTCGACAAAGTGCCACATCAAAGATTACTGCTTAAACTAAAGGCCCATGGCATAGGAAATGGTATAATTAACTGGATAGAAAAATGGCTGATTGACAGAAGACAACGGATCGTTGTTGATGGGGAGGCTTCAAACTGGAAATCAGTTTTGAGTGGGGTTCAACAGGGATCAGTACTGGGACCTATATTATTCTTAATATATATCAACGATTTGGACGATGATATAGCTAGCAAGGTGTTGAAATTTGCAGATGATATAAAAGTGTTTAGAATGATTAAAAGTGATGGAGATAGACAGCATTTACAAGATGATCTTGATATGTTGATCAAATGATCTGAAAAGTGGCAAATGTTGTTCAATTTTGGGAAATGTAAATGCCTTCATACAGGACATGGGAACGAATATGTAGAATATGCAATGGGGGGAACTGTACTAAGTAATACTGTAAAAGAAAAAGACTTAGGGCTGACAATTAGTGCTAACACGAAGGTTTCAGAGCAGTATGGAATTGCAGCTTCAAAACGAAATCAAATCCTTGGATTGATTATGCGAAATATAGGATATAAAGAAAAATAACTAATTATACCGCTGTACAAAACAATAGTTTGGCCTCATTTATAATATTGTATACAAGCGTTGAGGCCATACCGCAAGAAGGACATAGATATGCTAGAAAGAGTACAGAGGAGAGCGACTAAAATGATACCAAAACTGAGGGATCTTAGTTTTGAAAACCGCCTAAAAAAATGTGGTTTAACAACACTAGAGACCAGGAGATTGAGAGGACATCAGATAGAAGTGTTTAAAATATTGAATGGTTATGAAAATATTGAAAGAAATAGGTTCTTTTTCAGTTCAGAAAGATAGAAAGATTAGAGGACATGAAGTTACATTAGTAAAAGAGCAGTGTAGATTAGACGTACGAAAGTTCTCATTTTCACAAAGGAATGTGAATGAATGGAACAGATTATCTCCTGATTGTGCGGGTGCTAGTAGTGTGAATATGTTTAAAAATAAAATCGACACATACCTCAGAAAGATGTATGTAGATAAAAGGGTTGGACTCTCGATAAGGCATAGGGCTTCCTTGTGCACCTGCCATCTAGAGTTAATTCTCTGGATGGCAATCTTGTCAAATCTTGTTAAATCTTGTACAATTTGACGGTGCGGTCGTTGTGGTAACTCTACTATCAAAGATAGTATTATTTTGACAGAAGTTAGTGACGCGCCGTATATTTTCGTGTATCGATACAATTGGCCATATGTGTTGGTTCCGATCAGTTGTTGGCATCCCAGTGTGTTCAGTATTTAACTTTTACAACACATTCATTCGGAAAAAATTCAGTGACGTGTAACATGCTATCAATTTTGTTGTTTTTATTTCGTGATGTTTTGTTGTCTTTCGGCTCTCGTCTACGTCAAACTAACTACCGAGTTGGCAACGATATTGTAATATGCAACATTATGTCACTCTGTCTCCTAGGGCCGCAGTCTTGATCACTTTTCTGCAGGTCGTCTTAAACTTGCGAGGGTCGGTACCGGCCCTCCTCATAATTTATGTGCGTTGTAAGTGTAAACATTGTTGTGAAGACGCCGACTTATCATCACAAGAAAGGGGTAAAGTTTCTGGCCTAGGGACCAGTTCACTAACATTCTTGTGAGCTCGTGTGTCCGAAATTCGCTCCGTAATAGTGGTATTGTATATTGACATCTGTCAACACAACGATGCGCTACCAGGACATGTTCGCCGAAGTGTTACGGAAAAAGTGTCATTGGTGATACAGTATCAGCATTTTGTATTTTGTTTAAGCTGCTTTAAGTGATTAACGGATTCCTTTAATGACTGGTTTCCATGTGAGCTCACTGTCGTCGTGAAATGGTCCTCAGTTTTCTGAACGAAATGTCGGAACTATTCAAATCTTCACAGATGCAGGTTTGGGTAAGAATACGGGGCGGCATAAATCTACACAATGCACCGCATGATACAGTGCGTCTCTGCAATTGCCACAGCGCGCGTCACAAACACCTCCTGTTGTTTTGCGCTCGGCTGGTAACATTGCAGTAAAATATAGTCTCAGCGTGGTACTAAACGAAATAGCTTCTCATAGTAACTCACAGTGGTTTTCCAAAAAAATGTTGCAGCGCATGCACTCAGGTATGCAATTATTATATATTGGTACTCATGCAGGCAAAAGTATGTGCACACACATACACATATGCATGCATGAACACACGCACACATTCTCCGTCTATTCATACCTACATGCATACATGCATAGAGGGAGAATGTGTGCGTGTGTTCATGCATACATGTGTATGTAAGCGCATGTGTTTATATTTGTGTTTGTGTGTGTGTGAGTGTTTGTGTGTATGTGTATGTGTATGTGTGTGTGTGTGTGTGTGTGTGTGTGTGTGTGTGTGTGTGTGTGTGTGTGTGTGTGTGTACGCGCGCACACTCGCGCTTTGAACACTTTACCCCGCTTTCTCATTTTCCCGCCCTTCCGTTTGTCTGTCGGTTTATCTCTGTCTCTGTTGTTGTTTGTATCTGTATGTGTCTATCTGTCTATCTCTCCCTCTCTCTCTTTCCCTCCCCCTATCTCCTTCCCTCTCCATTTCCATATCCTCCTCCTCTCTCTCTCTCTTTCTCTCTCTATCTCTCTCTCTCTCTCTCTCTCTCTCTCTCTCTCTCTCTCCTTCCCTCCCTCTATCTCTGTCCCTCTCCATTTCCATTTCCTCATCCTCCTCTCTCTCTCTATCTCTCTCTCTCCTTCCCTCCCTCTATCTCTGTCCCTCTCCATTTCCATCTCCTCCTCCTCCTCTCTCTCACTCTCTCTATCTCTCTCTCTCCTTTCCTCCCCCTATCTCTGTCCCTCTCCATTTCCATCTCCTCCTCCTCTCTCTCTCTCTCTCTCTCTCTCTCCTTCTCAGTGACCCTCTCTCTTTGCCTGTATATGTCCCTCTCTCTGTCTCTCTATTTCTCTGTCACTCTGTCTCTCTGCTCTCTGTGTCTTAGTCATTCACTCACTGACCCACTCTCACTCACTCACTCACTCACTCACTCACTCACTCACTCACTCACTCACTCACTCACTCACTCACTCACTCACTCACTCACTCACTCACTCACTCACTCACTCACTCACTCACTCACTCACTCACTCACTCACTCACTCACTCACTCACTCACTCACTCACTCACTCACTCACTCATTCACTCACTCACCCACTCATTCATTCACTCATTCACTCATTCACTCGTTCACTCATTCACCTACGCACTCACTATATTTCGCTCTCATTCTCCCTCCCTCTCTCCGTCCATTCTCATTCACCTCCCTCCCTCCGTCCAACAGTCTCTCTGTTGTTTTTGTCTCTTAATAATTCACTCACTGACCCACTCACACACACACACTCAGTCACTTCGTCTCTCACTCACTCACTCACTCATTCACTCACTGACCCACTCACACACACTCAGTCACTGACTCACTCATTGAATCATTCACACTCACTCACTCACTCAATCACTCACTCAATCACTTACTCACTTACTCAATCAACCAATCAATCAATCACTCACTTACTCACTCACTCACTCATTCACTCAATTACTCACTCACTCAGTCACTCACTCAATCACTCATTCACTCAGTCTCTCAATCACTCGCTTACTCTCTATCTCTCTCTCTCTCTCTCTCTCTCTCTCTCTCTCTCTCTCTCTCTCTCTATCTCTCTCTCTCTTCCTCTCTCCGTCCACTCTCATTCACCTCCCTCCCTCCGTTCAACATTTTCTCTGTTATTTTTTTCTGTAATTTTGTCTTTCTCACTAGCTCACTCTAGGTGTTAGTATATATATATAGTCTAGTTTAAAACAACGTTCTTAGGCGTTGACGTAAATCTTGCTGCGCATTGGTGACTTCCTTTTTCAGGAAGGTGTGCGCTAGGTCTACTATGAAAAACGTAGACTTCCTAACACCTATATCAATTGAAATAGTACGACCATTGAATTAGCTAAAGTTACGAGAGCGAAGTCGCCATTTAACACAATGCATGATTGTTGAAGATGCAAGGATCCTCAGCGCTTCAGCGAGTTTCCACAACACATTCGGTGTACATCAATCTCAGTCAACACGGGCTGTTTATGATGTCGAAGTCGTTTTGAATTTAAGCAGTCCAAGCAGTCACACTCGTTCTTATGGTTCTTCTGGCTGCCTTGACGTATTGGTGAACAAATATGGCTTCGGACACAACTGTGTTGAAGTACTATTATATGTGCAATATTTTCCTGACTATTTTGTTTGTATACTGGATTTTCACCAAGCTTCCGATAAGTGCATGCACGTACATTCCATTACACGCATGTACATTCCATGCATGGAGTCACACGTGAAACTATAATTGAAATAGCTTATGTATCTAGGTTTGCTCCGGAATACCATATTCTCTGTATGTGTGCAAGTAGTGCCAGCCGGAGGGTAGACATTGTTGCTAATTCAATCATTCCTGCTCTCATAGTCACTCCTGCATTCAGTTGCACAGTGATCGACGCAGCTTAAATATCTACTGACATGTATTTACATTAGCTAAGTTCAGATTACCAGTTATAAGAGTCATTGCTGAGAAATTTTGGGAACACGGAACATCTAACACAAATTATTAAATAATTAATTAACTTATTTATTTATTGTAGTAATAATTATGGATTGAAAGCATGTATAACGCCATATATGCCATTGTTGCAGCTTTAGTTTACCAACTTAAAGTGCAGCGCGAGCCACTATCGTCTTCTCTGTTGGTGCAAGTTGAAGAAGTAAAACACAAAAGCTACTACTTCACCTGTAATATTTATGTGTGACACCAATAAAGCTACAGCGATCATTGAAGGTTCTGCGCTAAACGAGTGCGATCTAGCACTGGCTATATATATATATATATATATATATATATATATATATATATATATATATATATATATATAAAGCTACAGCGATCATTGAAGGTTCTGCGCTAGATCGCACTCGTTTAGCGCAGAACCTTCAATATAACCATATATATATATATATATATATATATATATATATATATATATATATATATATATATATATATATAAGCCAGAGCTAGATCGCACTCGTTTAGCGCAGAACCTTCAATGATCGCTGTAGCTTTATTGGTGTCACACATAAATATTACAGGTGAAGTAGTAGCTTTTGTGTTTTACTTCTTCAACTTGCACCAACAGAGAAGACGATAGTGGCTCGCGCTACACTTTAAGTTGGTAAACTAAAGCTGCAACAATGGCATATATGGCGTTATACATGCTTTCAATCCATAATTATTACTACAATAAATAAATAAGTTAATTAATTATTTAATAATTTGTGTTAGATGTTCCGTGTTCCCAAAGTTTCTCAGCAATGACTCTTATAACTTAATAATCTGAACTTAGCTAATGTAAATATCGCAGCTGTATATATATATATATATATATATATATTATATATATACAGACATATATATATATACATATTACATATATATATATATATATGTATATATATACATATATATATATATATATATATATATATATATATATATGTGTATATATATACATATATATATATATATATATATATATATATATATATATGTATATATATATATCTGTATATATATATATATATATATATATATATATATATATATATATATATATACAGCTGCGATATACGCTCGTGTGTGTATCAAAATGTAATAAATGTATATCAATTTAATATATGCCATTTTAAACATAGTTTCTTGTATGTATGTCCTTGCGGACTTCGCTGGTGGTAGAGAGAGTGCATATATAAATGGGTGAAGAATTAGTCAATGAGTGAAAGGTAGAAAGAGTGACTGAGTGAAAAGGAGAAGGTATAAGCGTGTAAATGGATGAATGCGTTACTGATTGAACACGTGAACCAGTGAGTGAGTAACTGAATGAGTGAGTGAGTGAGTGAATGAGTGAGTGAGTTAATGAGTGAGTGAGTGAATGAGTTAGTGAGAGAGTGAGTGAGTGATTGAGTGAATGAGTGAGTGAGTGAGTGAGTGAGTGAGTGAGTGAGTGAGTGAGTGAGTGAGTGAGTGAGTGAGTGAGTGAGTGAATGAGTGAGTGAGTGAGTTAATGAGTTAGTGTGTGCGTAGAGAGTTAGTGAACGAGTGGCCGATTTTGTGGTACAGTTTTTAAATGATTGAACATTTGAATGATTATTAAATGACTGAGTGATTGATAGTGTGGTTACGTGGATGAGTAAATGAGTGTGACAAACAACTAAGTGGTTCAGCCAATTATTGTACATACGACTGTATCCACAACGCCAACACTTTACTGTACCGTATGATGCAATGACACCATGACACGCAAATACCCCCACCACCAACCTATCGCAAACCGCCTCGAAAGCATAAATTTACCAGGGACGTCCCCATAATCT